>JAJOOS010007189.1:0-18108 GCA_029582725.1 Solanum chiquidenum
TTATTAAAAGAAATTAAAAGCCATGTATGTATGGAAGTTAGAGAAATTTAAAAATTAGTCAATTTATTATGTATTGGAAAACTTTCTCATTTATTGAAGCATAATTAATGAATAAATTAATAAGAAAAATATAAATTTGACAAAGAAGGGTATAGTTGTCAAAAAATAAATCAGTTTATAGTGTGAACGTGTATTTGGGCTATTATGGCCAAATTATGGCCAAATTTTCTGGCCAAAAGGATTTTTCCTAAGAAAAAATGCCTAACTTCAATTAAAACGCATAATTTTGGTTTAAATGGAAAAAGGAAAAAAAACATGTGACTTGTGAATTAAATGCAAACTAGGAGTTCGAATTTGACACGAACTAAAGTCTAATGAGGTAGTAGGACAAACCTATTTTATGTATGTGTACATATTGAAGTCTTGGATCGAGCATTTTTATTCTTTAGGGGTGTTTTGGTTCAGGAATAAAGTTATTCAAATTTTTTTTGATCTTTTATTTGTCATACGTCAATTAAATTTAGATTGCGCATTGCATAACATGATTGAGGGTGTCGGTCTCAACAGAATCTTCATATTCGAGATATTTTGAGATTCTATATTTGAGGTATAAAATTATGAAATTTATTATCTGTAAAATGATTAATTGTATTTTTAATTAAATAAAGTATATGTTTAATCTTAATTATGTTTTCAATTAATTATGATTTTTTTTGTAGAAAATGTGGAGGAAAAAGAATTAACTAGAAATACTAGGAAATATATGTCAAATCTCATAGATACAATATAAATTATACTAAACACCAAAAAAGATACTTTCTCTACTTCATATTGTGAATTATTGGGGGAAAAACGTTTAAGAAAATTGTTGAGATTTTTATTAATAGTTATTCTTAATTTAATGAGGTTGTTAGCTATTTTTCTTTTTCTAGTAGAATAGTTTACAAATAATCAAAAGAATAATAGGAAAAATAGTTTTAGATTTATGTTCTTAAATATTTTTTGAAGGAAAGTGTCAAATTCCTACCATTCACTCCTAATATATGAACTAGAAAGAGTATAAAAATAGCAAAACTTGTACCTCAAAATTTTGCACTTGCAAGAACAACAAAATCGCACCTGAAATATGAGTGCAAATTATTTATTTTTTTGTTTTTCACAATATTTGTTAAATATAGAAATTAGAGTTTGTTAAACATTTGTGAAACCCAAAGTGTTCACTTTAGGTAAATCTAAAGGAGTAAAATTGATCAAAAAAAACTCAATTATAATGTGCTATAACCAATTAAAATACATTTATGATATAATATATAGTGATTTGTTCACTTAGTGAATGTGTTAAAAAAATTAAAGAATTAAGGAATCAACATAGAATTTCCTCATTGGTTAGATATTTTTGACAAAACACCACAAAAAGGTGCACTTCTATAATTGTTATAAGTTTGAAGAAGTGAGTTGAATATCAAATATAGAGTGAATTTAAATCAAATAAGTATTATTAGGAAGTATTAAAACAACAGCACGAATGAAGAGTGGTAGTAAATATAAAAAAGTAAATTTAAATCAAATAAGTATTATTTTAAAGTATTAAAACATTAGCACGAATGAAGAGTGGTAGTACGTAATTTTTTCTAACTTCAAAAAAAATATTCTTAATTTTGATCATATATGTCTTAAAATTCAAACATACATGTATTCATGTATTCCCTTCGTCCAATTTTTAGTTGTCATGATTTTCTTTTTTAGAGTCAAACGATAAGAATTTTGACTAACATTTTACGATGTATTTTTTCAATATGCACAAAATTGCAATTTATAGTACTTTTCGTATACTTTTAGAATATTTAAACTTTTTGTTATAAAATATTGAATTAATGTAATCTAGTTTAATTTTGAAAAGTACTTAAATTGACTTTCGAAAAGCGCTACATGACAACTAAAAACGGACAGAGGGAGTAGAACTTCAGCCTTAGCAACATTAATGATAAACCAAAAAAAAAACATTAATGACAAACCAAAAAAAAACATGTGATATGTGAATTAAATGCACGTTAGGAGTTTGAATTTGACACGAACTAAAGTGAGTAAAGTCTAATGAGGTAGTAGGACAAACCTAATTTATATATATATACTTATTGAAGTCTTGGATTGAGCTTAGTTTAAGCATAAATTTATTAGTAACTATTTAGTCAATATTTAAAAAGTGCTTTTGGGAAAAAGATAGTATTAAAAAAACAATTTAGCATGCTATTTTGAGAATCGTTTATTTTTTCTTATTATCTGTTCAAACGATTGGACTCTTTAAAATAAGTATTATTTTTTTTACTTTGAAAAACTTGAAAATCAAACAAACTATAACAAGATAGAGTGGATGGGACAGATTTAGGAGGGGGCGGAATTGTTCACCCGAATCATTCCGATAAAAAATTACACATTTTATACAAGATATTTTTTTAAATTTTAATAAATATATAGATTTTGAATTTCATAAACACAAGACTAGAAGTTACTATAGTGGTTTAGGGGCATAAAAATTCATCTTAAGATCGACATGATATATTTATTTTTCGAACCTGTTTAATGAAAATTTTGAATCCGTCATTAACGGAGGGACTTAAGAAATGTCACAATCTTACTGAAGAATTTGGATTTGCATATTTGTTTGGTTGTAACTGCAGGCTTTGGATGAAAATGATAATATCTTGGGTCTGACCATTTTTTTTTATTTTTTAAAATGATACTTAATATCTTGGGGGATTTGAATTCCCCACAAAACCCTTTTCTTTTTTTTTCTTATTTTGTTTGTTTGAATATGTTCTCTTTGCTTTTTAAAATTTTGTCAACATTGGGTTTTACTGATTTTATGTGGACCTCAACTTCCTCATCTTTAATGTATGGCCTTCTCTTTTTTTTAGCTTCCATGATATTCCAATTCCCTAAATTATCTATAAAATTATATATTTTATATTTTAAATGAATTGATTTTTAACTTTTTTTAAATTTTTAGCAATTGAACTTTTGTTTAGTGAGCCGGATATAATTTTTTAAAAATTAAACTCATGGCAGAGCATAATTTTTGGGATATGATGATATGAATATACACACCTACGTCCTGCTAAAAAGTTATTTTTTGTCTTAATTTATGTAAAACGATTTTCGAGAGTCAAACAGTTTAATTTTGATTGTGAATTCGAACATGAAATATGTAAAAAAAAATCAAAAAAATTACATATTTGAAAACTACTATAAGTCACAATAATTGATATTTCAAGTTATTTAAAAAATATATGAAAAATTTATAATTAATTTTTTTTTATTTGAATCTCAAAACTCGTAAAATACCACATAAATTAGGATGGGAAAATATTTGTTATGAGGGGCCTAAATTAAAAATCAACACACCCTCCTCGGGCATTTTAAAGCAGTGAGATCTAGGTCCAATTTAATTGGGCTTTCCTTCGGTTTGGGCATGCAGCGTGAGACTTTTCTTTTTTTCTTTTAAAAAAGTGACGTTTAATACATAGAAAAAAAGGATGAATACATTGTCGAACTGGAATAAATGTCATGTCAATATTCTTCATTATACTTTAAGGTTGTATATAACCTTGCTGTCATACTTTTAAGTTATATATACCTTTATGACGGATAGAGATACGCATGACATCATAAATAAGTTTTACCCAAAATTAATTAATTTTTACCTATAATTAAAAAAAAAAATCACCCATCTTCCAATTTCTTCATACTCTCAGGTACTGAAATTTGTAAATGTCTAGAATACTCAATAGTCCTTCTGTTCCTGTTTACTTGTCTATTTTTTACTTGACACACCTATTAAAGAAAATAGTAATTGACACAGTAAATTTACTATTCTATACCAATTAAAATTAATTTACTCATTAAAAATATTCTACCTTTTTAAAACAGAATCACCCAAGCAAAACATGGGAATGATGTGTGTATTTTTTTAATTGTGGATAAAGAAATTAAATTTGGATAGACCATTTAGATGATGTTGTGTGTCCCTCCGTTATACACAACCCCAAAGGTCAAAAGTATACGTATATACAATCTTTAAATATAACAGATGGTATCGTCTATGTCATTTATTATAGTTCGACGGTATATTTGTTTAATAAAAATTTGAAACATTTCATGAAGCATGTTGTTTTAACATGTATTTATTTTTAGTGACTTTTTTGAATATATGCTACATACACATGTCGGACACGATATTATGCCTAACTTCTTTGGTACTCTATAACTCTTGCCTTAGAGACAAGACTTAGTTCGGAATTTTTTAAAAAAATTACCTCATGAGCACGGTTTACTCTATTTCACAAAGTCTAACTAATGTGATATCATATAATTCTTGCTTTAGAGGCAAATCATAGCTCATGGACTTACAAAATGGCAATGCTATTCTAAAACTAGGAATATTCATTTACATCAATTTTCTAATATTAGATACAAAGTCAATTCCTATTGTAGATATTGTTAAATAACATGAAAATAGAAATTCATAAGTTCACTTCTATGTCAAAGAAAGAAGATCTTCTTTGCAGATTACTTATCTTTCTATTTATTAGCAAACAATAATAAAAGCAAAGATAAATAATCACGAAGAATTGTTCAAAACATCTGAGGTGTAGAGGGCCAAAAATATATTTATTTTATATATAAAGATAAAGAAATATTAGTCTTTAAAGACTTTTCTTAAGGGAGAAAAAATTAAAACCAAACAATTTTGGGAATACCTTATGTAATTTCTGGTATTTTAATAAGTTATATTTTCTTTGTGGAAATTTCACCGGTGGTTACACTTAGAATGCATCACATAAAAATTGCTTTTTGATTTTCTGTTACATAAAAAGTATGTAACTTTAAACTTATCACAAAAAAAAATATTTTTCTATTTTATATCACATAAAAGTCATCGAATTTTAAAGTTTATCACACAATTTTTTATTTCTTTTTCTCATAAAAAATTTGTGTGATAATCAGTAAAGTGGAATGATTTTTATGTAACGAAAAATAGAAAAGTAACTTCTACATGATAAATTTAAAATTGAATGACCAACAGTGAAATTTATCCCAAAATATAACAACACATATATAAACAAAACACACATAAAAACGCAACAGAAACTTCAAACTTTCTTTCCTAATCACCAAAGTTCCATTGTATATCTTTGTGTGTTTGTATGTTATATGTAAGTGTGGCATACATGCAACGTACAACTTGTATACAATTTTGATACACTAGTATATCATGTGTATGACAATTATACATAAATTGGATGTAATATGTATATCACCTGAATTATATTGTGATATCCATGATATACAGTTTATTTTTATATATACACAGAAGAATCTGATTATATTTGCTTCCATTATTAATCGACGAATTGCTCTTCTAAGTCTGACGATAAACGTCAGCAAAAGGGAGAGGCGTTATTGGATTGAATAATCTTCTAGGCGTTAGATCTATGGTCTAGTATGGTGATTCACGTAAGATTAAAATAAATTGTTGATTTCTGATAATGCTTGAGACAACTGCTAAGATTTGTGATTTTTAGTCTTCGGGAGAATTTTTACGAGATATTATACAAGTAAAAAATAACCCTCTAACTATAGTTGACATACTTAATCTGGTGAAGTCTTAATTATATTTTTAATATTTTTAATATTTCTATTACTTCTAGAATAATTTTAATAGTTTATATAACAATTGACTAAATTAAAAAGAGATTCAAAAACTAAAATAAATAAAAACTTACCTAAGATCTAAACACTTGTGATATTGTGCGACGTACGATAATTTCTATATGATTATTTATAGCTTACAAAAAACTACACAAATTGTTATACTACCAACTGAAAAAATGATTATCAAATATAATTAATTACCGTATATTATGAAAAAAACATCAAATAAAATATTTAAAAGAAATATCATCCTTCCCTTTATAATGAATTTGTGCACCACTAAATATATATGAGATAAAAGATGGTATAAGGAGAGAATCATTTATAAAAAAGCCAATTTGTTGGGTGATCGTACAAAACAAATTTTCCGGTAAGTTCTAAAATCAAAATTCATTAGAGATTAATTTAGGAGAATGTGATTGTATTGTTATTCAAGTTGGTAAACAAGAAGTGTCCCGGATTTTTTGTGAAATCTTATTAACGATTATGGTGAAGAAATGATGTATTTCTATGATGTTGTTATTATTATTATTATTGAAAGTTTATTTTGTAACTTTTATCGTCTCTTTCATTTTGTAGGGAAATGATTAAACTCGTGTATATTTGAAGGAAATTTTTCTACAATAATATCATGAAAAATATTTTTTAAAATAAAATATATGACGAAATTTGGTTTTGTAGCGACGGAAGTTACACTTTGCAATTTCAAGTGCAAAGCATATGCTTTCTTTTTCTTTTTATCTAGTTTGATGTTAAATGAATGAAATAACTAAACAATTTAAAGAGTATTATAAATGATAAATTTTGAGTAAACAAAAATAATAATCAAGACAAAAGTATTGAGTAACAAATAGTACTCTTTGATTTCTATTCACTCTAATGAGTGTTACAATTTCTATAATAATTCTCTATTCTTCTAACAATAATATAAATTATGTTGAATTTAAAAACATGTCACCTACACTTGGAATGATTTAATTAGCTCATTTATTTGATTTGTATTGCTACATCTGTTATATGATTTTACTTACACGTTCATTTCACTCCTATTGTTAATAGTTATTTGGATCTAAAACATACTTATATTTATTGTTCAATCAAATAGACCAACTCAACACATTCAAAAATAAATAATTAAATTAATTATATTAGCCAAAACACTTATTTAGACTATTATATTAAATTTAATGCCGTTCAAATTTTAATATTATTATATTATATTTATATATATCCTTACTTCGAACCTTATTGGACTATAGACTTGAAATAATTTCATAGGAGCCTTAAAGTAAAATTTCCACATAATTTATTTGTAACCGCATAAACTTGTTTTACCTTTTGTTTCCTATTCTCTTTTTATTTTGTGCCTTTTGATTGCAAGACTTCTATTTTATTTTTCTTTTCATATATATATATAATACCAACTAAGCTTTGAGTGATTTTTACATATTTTTTTAATAAAAAGTTACATTTGAACAAGAATATAACCGAGCTACATAAGTATAAAACATTATCTAGGATTTTCACTCCTTTTTATTTTAAGTAAATAAGGGTTTTATTTATTGGTGGTCATTCATCTTTGAATGTATCACATAAAAGTGCTTTTTCCCTTTTAATATGGAAATCATTCAACTTTAAAGATTATTAAAAAAAAGTTACTCTTCCATTTCCAATGGAGGTTTATAATTTATGACACATTTTTTTGGCTATATAAAGTCATTAAATTTTGCCAAATTAATTAAAAAGTAAATTTCAACTGAAAATTTACATTTTGTGTTGAAAAGATGACATGACACTCCAATACGAATCAATTACATATGCAATGATCTTAGAAATCTCCCTTGATGTTTCTAAATAAATTAGTAGCTATAATTAAAAAAGGGAATCATAATTTTTATTTATTAGATTTTAAATATATCATTTAATACATTAAATAATTTTTTAGTATTAATATAGACTTTGAGCCAATATTATTAAGTCCTGCCTAAAGGTGTTAATTGGTAGATTGAGAATTTAGCAGACTTAAAATGAGTTGGGTTAATTCTATACATTTATTTCTAGCCAAACAAAATATGTCCCAAGTTAGAATGATGATTTTTTTATTAAAAAAGAAAAGTTTACCTATTAGCCCATAGGCAAGCATTTGACAATCGCCTAATTCCATCATGAATCAATACTTAGTCGAAGATTTTCATTTTCTTAACATATATAGGGCTTAAAATATCAATTTTATCTGATCAAATAATAAGAATTATGTTAATAAACTAGAGTGATTATATGGGAACGTAAAAATTAAAAGATTGAAATTTTATCCTCTCTTCAATACCAGAAGATCGATGCGAAAATTGTCCAATCAGAGCTTTCTAGCTCATAAAAATTGATTTTGAGTGAATGATGCGAAATTTTAAAAAAATTATACACAGAAATTTTCTTATTTGTAATACCTTCGCATATGCAACCTTTTGATTCGCATTTGGGTAAAAAAAGTTCACAATTATAAGTGCACTAGAAGATCAAAACTCAGCAACAACACTTCACGCTAAAAAAAATATAATTTTCTGAGATGAATTTGACAATTCTTTTTGCTATGACAAGAGGGAGTTGCTCGGATGTAAGCACCCCTCACTTCCAACCCAAAGATTGCGAGTTGGAGTCACCAAGTGAGCAAAAGGGGTGGAAGCTCCTAGAAAGGGTAAAAAAAAACAGTAAAAAAAATATATATTCTTTTTGCTGTGATTTCGAAATCACAATATGAATTGGGTGGTTCAATCAAACACAATTTGGAGCTCATTTGATATCATATGGTGTCATTTGCTCAAATAATGCCAAAACATCAAATCATCAATCAAGCCCACGAAACTCATCTGAGACCTCCATAATACAAATCAAATATGCAAATATATCATAAAATGCATTTTGAATCAGTTGTAATCATTAAATCACCAATCTAAGGTCGTCTTGTCTAACTATTGACCAAGACTAATTCTAAACTTTTAAAAAATCTAAAAATCAACTCAACTACTAGAATAATTTTAATATTTTACTATGATGCGTATTTCAATAATTTTAGTCTAAGAGAAAGTTCTATATGAATTACTAGTAAAAATCTACTTTCTTTTTATCTTAGTTATAGATACACGATATCCGATCATATCTATAATTAAATTCTTTCAGATTTATGGGTGACCTCTTTTAATAAAAACAAGATATAATTAATTCATCATACTGATAAGAAGGGGAATTTAATATAATCATTCTAAATTTATTGATCATATTAGAAAGAAAGAAAAAAATACATCACAAATTAAATTTCTAAATAACCGCTCAAAAAGTTTATTTATATTTTTTTATAATCTGTCACTTATTCGTCCCTCTCTCGTAAAACTTAAAACTTGTACATTTTTAGTGAAATAAAGATGACAACAATTCTTCCTTAGAGCAGTTATCTTTCTAATTTTCTTTGTTGAGCCCAATCGATATGCACGCATGCTTTCACATAGAGCAAGTTGTGATGTTTTTAATAATATAAAAATAGGTGTCAATATACAATAATTTTGACCATAATGTTATATGAGTTCCATAATATAATGTATAATAATATTGTGTTCATGTTCATACTAAACAAGAGGAAAGGAAGTACAAAGAATAAAATAAAGTAGTTATAGTTTTATTTTAAAAAGGGAATTTTTAATTTACAAATTCAGAAACATAATTTTAATTTATTACTATAAATTTATTGTTGGTTGTTTCTTCCTAGACCATTTATTGTTCCCCGGGAATAGCAAAAATAGAATAAAATAATGGTAAAAGTGTGTGTTTAAAGAAAGGCAAAAAAAATAAATATAATAAAATAATAGCAAAAGTGTATATAGTTCCCAATAGTTGTGTTTTCCATCTTTAACAACAAGCTAATAAAATATTCCAAAGAGGTGAAGGCAATAAAAATTGGATACAATATAATAAAATGATTTAATGTTACTGGTCTCGTATTTTTAGACATTTCTTAAAATAGAAAGAAAATTTTATAAACGACAATAATAAGGTATATATATGAGTTATAAAGCATGACACTATTAATAGTTCTAATGCATCATCTGTCATTGTACCTTTTATTTAAAATTATGTTGTAGCTAAAAAACAGGGACAAGGGTTTGAAAAATATCTCAACTTTAGTCGGATTTGTTGTTGCGATATTAAATTTTCATGAGGACCTATTACCTCCCTAGACTATTTAATAGTATATTTTTTATCCCCTGAACTATTTAATAGTGTATTTTAAAGGTATATATGTGTCCACGTGGACACATTACTATTTATAATTTTACATTATTTTTTATGTTCATGTGGACAAATATATATGTTTAAAATACGGTATTAAATAGTTTAGGGAGGTAATAGGTCCTCATGAAAGTTTAGTATCGCAACAGTAAATTCGACCAAAGTTAGGATATTTTTTAGACCCTTATCCCTAAAAAATATGATGAAGTGTAATCTATAAATTTGTTTTAAAAAATAAAAATGATTTAATACTTAAATGTTGAAGGATGTTACATTTATTTTGGTACATAATATATATGTTAAATAATTAGTGATGACATAAGCCTTCGAGATTTGACACTGAGAAGCTTGTCCGCTAAATAATTTAAAGACTAAATTTTAGGTTTAGCAAATATTAAAATTATATTTGTATGTTATATCTATAGTTTGTATAATTGCGCTACATAGCAAATTTTATGTTTGTTATGACTATTAATTTGTATATTTCGGTATACATATACATAAAAAATATGTATTTGGGTCTATTTGTATATTTCGGTATACAAATGAGTCCTGCATTTGTATATTTCGGTATACAAATGGGTCCTGCATTTGTATATCTCGGTATACAAATGGGTCTTGCATTTGTATATTTCGATATACAAATGAGTCTTGCATTTGTATATTTCGGTATACAAATGGGTCATGCATTTATATATTTTGGTCTATTTGTATATTTCGGTATACAAATGGGATGGCAAAAACATGGAATGTTTGCTGTGAATTACAAATAAAAGAAACTATGACAATAACATTTTGAATTAATAGTTTGTTATTTCATACAATTTTCCCTAATTTAAATACTTAAATATATTCAACTTTCAAAATTTGTAACAATAACTCTAGAGAAAATCAAATAATATTATACATAAAAAAAACTAATGATATAGTTAAATTTTATACGATAAAATTATACTGGAGTAAATTTATTTCGATCAAACATATACTCCAACTTTAGGGGTACTTAGCTTTATTAAAAAAATTGAGATCATATCAATCATCATGTTTAAAAAGTATAAACTTCCTCAATTACACGTTTAAAATAGTGTATACCACCTAAATATTGTGTATTATACCATCATCTCAATTACTTGTCAAATTATGTCATCGCTTTATTTTAAGAAGAAAAACTCCAATCCTTGCTAGTATTAGTAATAACTTTCATAGTTATACTCTCACTATTGAAACAATAAATTTATTATGCAAAAAAATTATTGCACCAAAATACACCATTCAAGAATGATATAAGTAAAATCAAAAATCGAAAGCTACAAGCTAATATAAATAATTTTTTGGATTGTGTTAAATTTCAAGGTTCATATAAAACTAACAAAGGGGAAGACACTAGGAAGGGAAGTTGCTATTGCAAGAAATTCTTAAAATAAATATACAATTATGGACATATAGTTTTGAGTACAATTATGATATTAAACTAATAAATATATATCTTATTGTCTTTCAAAATTCAATGTTTATGCATATTCTTTTTATTTTGACAAAACATGTAACGATCCATTGAATTAGTCCAGGTGAAATTCTGAACACCTAAACTTAATCTATGACCATTTGAATATCTAATTTATATTAATATTAATGCAATCCGTTATTAGATTACTAGAATTATCAATCTTTTCTTTACTCATATCTGACCCCTTTCAAATAATATTCTCGCAAATAATTTTTTTTAATTAACATTATAGTAATACTTTGTATTTGAATTTAGTATAAAGAGTTAAATTTGCCTACGCATTATGAGAGAAATGAATGTATCAAAAATCTAAGTAAAAACAAGAGAAATATAATTGTAAATTAAAGTTGAAAGTTAAAACTTATTTGTGCTAGTTACCAACTTCATCCCAAATTATTGAAATAACAATTTGATAACAATTTTATAGAAGAGAATGAGGGATATAGTAAGATTGTTGTAAAAAATAAAAGAGATATGAGATATTTAAAGTTAAAAATTAACTTAGGTTAAAATATAAATTAATCAAATAAGGCTAAAAATATAATTTCGCGAGATTGCAATAAAGATACTCATTCTTAGCCATTGGCCAACAACTAAGATACTCCATCCTCAATTTTAATATTTTTGATTAAATTCAGTAAGAAATCTGAACATTCTGTTTGGATCATTGTTACCCATTGTATTGTATTGTATTGTATCGTTATCATGCCTACAATGTTTGTTTTGATTGTTACTTAAAATGTATTGTATTGCACATTGTTAAATTTTATTGTTACGTAACAATGAAAAACCCCATTTTATGGAACAACCAATTTGGTGTGTTCCCATTGTTACTTAATTTCTTTTTCCAATTATATCATGGCATAATATTTCATAATACTTTTTTACCTTTTACCCTATATTATTTAATTCTAGTTAAACCTCCTACCCTAGAATAATTAAGGATATTTTAGTAAATTTATAAATTATAATACAGTACGATACAATCAAACCAAACAATAAAATTGTTATTAAACAGCAATAGACAATACAGTCTAACCAAACATTGTGTCTACCATACAGTACAGTACAATAGAATACAATACATTCGGGGTCAACTCAATTGTCGGAACAAGCACATACTGATTAGTCTACTTGACTGACGTATTGTTACGAGGGGTATATGCATTGTTTGCATTTTGTATATGTATGTGTATATGAGATTTGCACCCTAATTTTATTACTTACGAAATGACATTTTTAATTACTTATTTAGTAAAATATAAAATAAAATCAAATATCTTTGACATTAAGTTTATGTGTTGAAGGTTGAATGAATATTTTTTTCTTCTATAATTTCTCGTGTATTTGTGTGAGATTAGATCAAGTGACAATGCAAGTATAATAAAAAGACTTTGAAATTCACATTCTAATAAAGATAAATCTCACGTAATATAGAGAATTAAGAGATATGTCTTAGGAGTATTTTAAAAAAAAATAAAAAATAGATTGAGAATACCAAATATTTTTTTTATAGAATTGAGTGATATGTAGATTTGGTTCTTTTGTAAAGAAACATATTCAAGGCCTCTATCAGAAATTGTATGATTGGTTGAGTTCAATTGATTTGACGAAGAAGCAATGCCATTAAAGAATTCAATTCTTAGTAGCGATACATTTGATAGGTCCAACCTACTATGATATTATTTATGTGACTCGTTGAAAATGTGAACTTATGAATTTTCTTTTAATTCAATATTTGATATGGACACAAATTTTTGATGCCCAAGATTCTTTTTCATTAAAACTTTAACCTCTTTAATTTTCTTTTTTACAAGCGTGTCCTCATAAGTAACAAAAGAAATGACCCTTTATATGATTTTGCAAGAAAATTAAAAAGTTAGAATGCAAATCATTATTTTATATATATATATGTAAGTGCAAAATTTCAAAAAAATTAAACTACAAATGTTAAGGATGCAAACTGCAAAAGTATTTATTAAGTTTTTGGTCAAAAACATTCTTAAACTATACTCTCAACTTGACTACATCCTTCAATTATTCATATGAACATAAAATATTTTTAATCTATTTAAAATGTGCAATTTCATCCTATTGTTTAAACATATCAATGAACTAATAATTGTCATTAGTTCTCCATCGAAGGTCTCCAAACTTCACCATGATTAATCACCCACTCCCTTACTCAAACATATTACTTTTGGTCTGATTCAAAACTAATTCTCCTACGGTAACATACACAAAGAAAAATTCAGTACTAATAATGCTCAAGAATAATTCTTTTCCATGATACCAAGAGTGATCTATATGCGAAGAAAATTAAGTTGGTGCTTATAATATTGAATCAAAATATGACAAAAGATTACGAGTCATATTCAAATTGAAACTCCATCACATATTCTTTAACATAATAAATTTACTTTTTCAATAATAACAAAATTACAATTCTTCATTTGAGTGATATTTTGTACCATTTGATTGGATCCATCAAATATCATTTCCTTCTACTCTGAGGCAATGCAGCTGGACATGAATTCATCGTCTTCCACATACAAGCCAACAGATGGTCCCGAGAGTGCCCTCTCCTCCTCTCAACATCAAGCTCCCTATAGAGCACGACTATATCCTAGGAAGGAGAAGGTATGTCGAAACTGTTATGCTCAAATCTTATGTCGAAAGATACTTTGATTACATGTACTCTACTTTTATCATTTACTTTCAATTTTCTCTATTTCATACTGATACCGTTATACACACTTGTAAAATTCAGGGACCTTTAATGAAAAAGTATTTTAATAGTCTGTAGCTCAATTGATTAACTACACAAACTTTCATTTTATTAGAGAGAGTTCGATTTTCCACCTGTTCCAACCTCGAAAAATATAAATAAAAATGACTAAATAGTCCAACCCCTATTTTGATAATTTTCTCATGGGTACGGCGTAAAAATATAAATAAAAATGACTAAATAGTCCAACCCCTATTTTGATAATTTTCTCATGGGTACGGCGTTCCTTTGTTAGAGAATGTTTTATCCTCAATATGGAACTTTCCACTGTAAATTTAAATTTAATCAGACTTTAATATGAAAACAAACACCGAATGTGAAACAAAAAAAAGACGATTTTTCTCGTGTAGAGACCTTATTTCCAAATAAAGTTCCTACTTAGTGCTAGCTGGTCCTTGCCAGTTGCCATTTTAAAAACTTTAGCTGCATATAAATTCAGCAACAGACGGAGCTCGATAACTGATATTCACGCAATCATTTCACCTTTTCCCCATTTTTTTCTCTCACACACAAACCCAAATCGTTTTTTTGCTTCATTCTTCTCTAATTCTTTGGATCTGTAGAAGAAGAAGAAGTAAAGAAGATCAACATGGTTGAGACCAGAAGAAGTTCTTCTTCATCAAAGCGTTCGCTTTCTTCCCCATCGTCTTCTCTTCAGAATAATGGCAAGCGCTCTAAGGTTAGGCTTTTTTTCTAATCTGATTATCAATTTAGATTTTGGGGGTCGGCCAAATCCAGTTCTTTCCGTTTGAATCGATGTTAAAACATGCAAGAAAGATTTGGGGTTGTTTGAATTTTGTTTATAATTAAACTAGAGTTTAAATCTTGGATTTTTTTGTTTTGGGGTTTCTTTTTCTTGAGTTGTTCGAATTTTGTATGTAATTTGATCCGCCTTGTAGGCGGTGGAGGCATTATCTTCGACTAATGATACCCTTGGGGAGAAATCCCAGGGTGGGGTAAATGATTCAGGGCCGGAATCTGCTGAGCAAGAGGTTCGATCAGCTGATCTCGCTGGAGCCAGTGTATTTAAATCATCGGATGATGCCGCTGCTACTGCGGCTGCTGCTGCGCCACAGAAATCGATGGAAACTGAAGGGGCAAACGAGCCTTTGGTATCACCGATGACTTTAGGTACGGTTTTTTTCTTTGCATGTGCTTCGATTTTATCAAAATTTTGATCTTTCTGATGTTTCTTGAACTTATGTGTGATGGGTTTAGGTGATTCTGTGATTGATGTGGAGAAATCCAAGTCAAATGGGTCAGCATTGAACCGGGGAAAGAGGCGGCAGCTGAAATCTAATGGTGCTGCGTGGGGTAAACTTCTTTCGCAGTGCTCTCAGGTGGGTTCTTAAGCTTTCTGTATGTTTATCTTTGATTCTTGCAGGTGGGTTTTGCTTCTTAAGCTTTCAGTATGATTATCTTCTACTCTTAAAAGATTCCAGAAAATTTCGAGATGAATAAGTAGGACATATGTGATGGAATGCTGATGATTTGACACCAAAATTAGTAATCCATTAACTAGCTTACTGCCACGGGTAACAAGTGAGTAAAGTTTCAATTTTTGAGCAACCTTAAAAAATTTATGGATGTGGACAAGTGTAAAATCTGAATTTGAGGGAAGGGAATGAGTTGGTTAATCTTCTGATGTAATGTGGACAAGTGTAGAAAAGGGGGAACCCAGGGGAGGGGTAATAGGCTAAAGTGATCTGCTAACAGGTAGAGGAACATTTTGACGTCGAACACGAGGAGTGTAGATGATCTCTTGAAATGAGTAGTAGTGAAAGCCACGTAGAAGGGGGACCAAATTTGGCAAGTCTGTGAAAGACACAAACACTGACGATGTATCAAATACAATAGTTTCATCGTTGTGGGGAAACCTTTCTTTTTTGATCCGCACATGTAATCGTTATGGGGAAATCTTCTTTTTTAATTGAAATCATTGTTATGGAAAGTTAGATTTGTGGGCTGGACTTTCTCAGTAAATAGATGTCAGCATTGTTAATAAAGTGGGACAAAAGGGTGCTCAAAAGTATAAGGTGCCTTCACAGACACATTCTTTTGAGATGTACTTTCAAATTTGTCAATTTTTTTGTGGTTTCTCAAGGATTACAGCGACTGCATACATGGCCTGCTGATCAATGAGGAGGGAGATTTGGGAGAAACAGAGTATGAAGTATGTTGGAAATGTCATTCCTGGGTAGTGATGAGGGCATATCATTTTGTTAGATATGTGGAAGACAGGATTCTATGCTATCAACTTGCATTGAGGAAAGCCAAAATTCACATGGAGAAATGGGAGAGTCCATATCTTTACCATTTTCTTATCTCCACAAAATAGGAGGACAAGTTTCTCATTTTCATCCAAAAGGATTTACCGAGGCCTTTCAGACCAATCTGTTTTCTTAATTTTGGTTGATAAGTAAATGTATATCCTTAGCTAGTAGCATGAAGAAACTGCAGAAGTATAAGAAGGGGAGCTACGTTTTCACAACCATCTCTCTAGATTCATATACTCCAAATACTCTAAGAGAAGAGCCATAACAAGCATCATATCTCTTTTTTAAAGAGTACACGCTTACAGAGACTATGTTTGTTTCCATTTATTAATAGAGTCATGCACAAGATTCTAGTCCTCTTCAGATCTGGAATATGTAGATAGAACATCAGAATTTTAACGAGAACGTGAAATCTTGGTGTGGTAGTTACTCCATTTTGTGATGACTGCAATGTATTGGTGAGAAAAGTGAAGTTGCGGAGGAATGATTGAAGAAATGGAAGGAAGAGGCTTTTGGGATCTTTCCATTTTTTGAAATGGAAGATTTCAAACCTATTCTGGGCATTGAAGTTACTGGATTAAAAGGATGAAAGGGAAGACCTAAGTGGCGATGAGGAGATTACAAGAGAAATGACACATCAAATGGGTTATAACAGGTGATAGCGAAATGAAGTTCTTTGGGATGACTAACACTCATTACTCATAGAAGAGATAATTTTGTGAAGTGTCTTATTATTGATAGAAGGGAGGCATTAGAGCAGGAAGATATTAGGAACATACTCCAAAGTATTATTGCAATCTCTTTAAGGAGAGGGAAGATTTGGGGACCAATGTTGAACGAAGTTACTTTTCAGACTATAGGGAAGATTTGGAGAAACTATTCAGCAAAGAGATCTTACTTTCAAGAGCTCAAGCTCTGGGAAGTTGCTTGGGAGCGTGCCTGGTCTGGATGGTTTCACAGTTCACTGTAGCTTTCTTTCACCAATGTGAAGAGTGGAATTAGTTAGGAAGAAGGTGGTAGAATGCACTAACCACTGATGCTAGCATGGACTCTTTGAAAGGAGTTTTAACTTTTCCATCTTAGTTTGATATCGGAAAAGGTTAGGTGACATTTAAAGTTATTTGGCCAGGCCAGTTCGGTTGAAAGTACGGCCAGATATATACAGCCTGACACTCAATCAGATGCAATACCAGCAGACTACAAAAATCAGGGTACCTGATGCATAACTTTTAGGAAAAATCTGAATGATTGGGATTTGGGAAGTCTGGTATAGGGATCTTACTACTTTTTGTTTTCTGGAAAGTTGTACAAAAAAGACTAGATGTGAATGCGTAGTCTGGTATGAGGATTTTAAATTTCTAAATGTTGCATTAGGAAAAATCTGAATGATTGGAAAGTCTGGTATAGGGATCTTGCTACTTTTTGTTTTATGGAAAGTTGTACAAAAAAGAGTAGATGTGGATGCGTAATCTGGTATGGGTATTTTAAATTTCTAAATGTAAGTGCAATGTTTTGATCTTCATTATTGATTAAAGGTGTTCTTTTTG
>JAJOOS010007190.1:0-14781 GCA_029582725.1 Solanum chiquidenum
ATTAGAGATAGACTTAAGACTGCCCAAAGTCGCCAGAAGTCTTATGCAGATGTGAGAAGAAGGGAACTAGAGTTCCAAGTTGATGATTGGGTTTTCCTAAAAGTGTCACCTATGAAGGGGGTGATGGGATTTGGCAGGAAAGGGAGGCTCAGTCCCAGATATGTAGGCCTTTACCGAATCTTGAAAAGGATTGGTAAAGTGGCTTATGAGTTAGAGTTGCCAGCAGACTTAGCAGCAGTGCATCCGGTTTTTCACATCTCAATTTTGAAGAAATGTGTGGGTGATCCAGCATCCATAGTGCCATTAGAGAGTGTGGCTGTAAATGATAGTCTTTCCTATGAGGATGTACCAGTTGAGATTCTTGATCGTCAAGTTAGAAGGTTGAGAAACAAAGAAGTCGCTTCAGTCAAGGTTTGGTGGAGGAGTCAGTCTGTAGAGGGAGCTACTTGGGAAACAGAAGTGGCCATGAAAGCCAAGTATCCTCACCTCTTTCCTTTCGATTCCACTCCAGCTTGAGGTAATAGTTCCTCTTTAGTTTTTCAGTCATTCATGCGTAAATTTAGTCTTAGAATCATGTTCCTTCAGTTTGTACTTGCATTTTCTGCGTATTTGCATGTTCTGGGAACTCAGTTCAGTCAGGAATTCAGTTCTCAGTGTTTAGTGATAGGGATTGCAGCCCTCTCCCTCCATTTCAGATAGTTGAGTCTTCATTTGAGGACGAATGGTCCCATGGAGGAGATAATGTAACACCCCATATCCTAGATAGACCAAAATACAGACTTTGAGAAGTTGCAGGTGCAACCCACGGTTGCCATCCACGGACCGTAGGTCAGACCACGGTCCGTGCTGGTGGTCCGTGGTTCACCACTGCAGCCCCTCCCAAAACCCAGCTAAAATTGGCTAAGTCTCGACCCACGGACAGAGCTACAGTCCGTAGGTCAGAACACGGTCCATGGTTTGTGTCCGTAGATCAAAACTCCTTACCCAGCCTCTGACACAAACTACGGTCAACCAGCACGGACCGTCGTTCGATGCACGGTCCGTAGGTCTGACCGTATATGAGGGTCAACAGCTAATTAGATGAAAATTGTTGATAGGGTCAACTTCAAATGGTCATAACTCTTAGCACAAAAGGAATTATGTGTCCCATAACCTATGATATAATAAATAATTGAATCCTCTTTCAAACTCCACCGAGTTTACTAAAATCCGACCTCCGAGTAAAAAGTTATGCTCGTTTTAGTGAAGGCCTGTCGAGCAGGCTTGACTTACGGACCCAATCTACGGACCGTAGATTAACCTACGGCCCGCAGGTCCAATCCGTCGATCACTCCGACAACAGTTAAGTCATGGGTCTTTCGGTCTTTTCCTATTTCATTTAACCCCTAAGATACGTCGTTTAGACCCTAAATTATGAGGTTTTAGTCACTTTAAGCCTAGAAACATAACTAGAACTTACCTAAGTCAAGTCATTAAACAAAACATATAAAATTAGAAGCAAGAGAAGATAAAAAGGTCAAGAACCTTAGTTGAAGAAAGCAGCAAGTTTTCTTCAGTTCTAGCCCAGAAATCAAAGGATTTCTCCGTAGAATTCGTCACCAGGTATGTGGAATTTCACTAGTGGGCTCCTTTCACCCATTAGATCCTTAGTTTTCAGTCAGTTTCTTGATTCCATTATTATGACTAGACCTAGGGTTGCTTGAATGTTAGAATTATTGGGTTCTTAGTTGTTAGAATGATCCAAATCAGATTAGTATGTTAATATTCAGTTTATTGCATGAATTCCAGATCTTTAGTTCTTGAATTACACATGCTAGGTTAGATATTTCAGTTATTCAGTTATACATGCCTCAGTTTATGCATGCATCATTATCAGATTAATTGTTGCATTCTCAGTTTTGTATGTTCAGTTTTGAGCTATCCAGTATTACAGAAATTTAGTCATAATGTGTTAATCATTTAAATCTATTGGGAGTAGCATAATATCGAGTTGGACTAGGGTTCAGCGTATCCATATAGTCCCAGAACTACAAGCCACATAGGTGTAAGTCCCATCCGTGGGCATCATTTAGTGATCACGCCAGCATGCCTCTATACCTTTGGCCGGGTATATTGGGTCCTCTCGATGGGGTGTATACATCAGATTCCACATTTAGCTCATGTTGTTTTATTATCGGTTATTAGTAGCTCCCACAATTCAGTCAGATTCTATTGCATTGACAATTTTTTAGTATATTCAGTATTCAGTTTCAGCATATTATAAATTGGTCACTACATTCAGTTATCTCAGCATTCAATATCTATATCATGTTCAGATTATATCATTGCTTATTTGCTTTGTTCAGTTATATGTTATTTCGGCTTTACTCTATCATGCATGCTCAGTACCTTTCAAGTACTGACGCATACATCTTCTCGTGATGTAGGTTCAGGTTATCAGCATCCAGATCACGCTTAGATCGGTTCCTGATCTCCAATTCAGCAGAATTAGTGGTGAGTCCTCATTCTCCGAGGACAATTGTCATGAGTTTCTTTTCAGTATTTTTAGTCCTTTACTTTCAGTTTTACTAGAGTTAGCTGGGGCCTGTCCCAGCATTTCTAGTCAGTTAGAGGCTATTTTCAGACATAGTTAGATTCAGCTTAGTATTGAGTTAATATCTTCTTTGTATTAATCTCATCAGTTATCATTTATTTCAGTTATAGTATATGGGTATTCCCCATCTTTTCATTTTAATTATGATTTAGCTTCCACATCAATTTATTATCTTTAGTATGTTCATGATCATGTAGTAGGGTTAGCTTGAGATCACTTGTGGTCCTAGGTCCCGTGTCTGCGTCTCGGGGCGTGACATTGGTGGGTGAAATGTTCAACATGTAGACATCAGTAGCAACAACTTCAGCCCAGAAATGTTTTTGTACACCTCTAGCTTGAATCATGCTTCTACCCATTTAACGACTGTCTGATTCTTTCATTCGGCGACACCATTCTGCTTCAGTGTATATTTTGATGTGATGTCACGACCCAGACCATCGTGATTGTCACCCACACTAACCCTTCGATGGGAGAACCATTACTACACGCAAACTAACATCTCAACCAAAATACTAAGGCATTTAAGTTACAGAAGCAAGTTAAATGCTAAGGAAAGAAAAAAAGGAGTTCCCATAAACTCCAAAACAACTAACAACTAAACAATTGCGAAAAATACCTAGAACCTGAAAGTCAACGTACCAAAACATCTAAAGTTCAACCATAAGTCTAAACAAGAAGGGTTATAACCCCAAACTAAACATAACACTAACTAAAGAACTAGTCTAATTCTGAAATGTGGACATAGACAGAAAGAGAACTCATGACAACCCAAAAGAACTGGCTCACCCTTGAATTTAAACGACGATCACTGATCTTCTATGTGAGGTCTGTTAATAGCCGCCTGAAGATGCCCTGTACTCAACAAAGAAAGAGTCAGTGCAGTATCAGTACATAACCATAGTGTACTGGTAGGATCACGAGGCTATCCCACAAGTGCAACATACATAAGCCATTACAACAATATAACCACATGTATATACCGAATATATACAATATCAACAACATTCAAAAACAACGAAGCATTTCATAAGTCTCAATTATATAGTTGTGTCAAGTCAATGGTCTTCTCGTGGAACCCAAACTCAAACTATTAGCATACCAAAACGTGGTACCCGATCTAATAATTATGCAGGAATGTGGTAATTGATCCCATAATTACGCCAGAACATGGCAACCGATCCAAGTTAGTGTGTCGGAATGCAACACCCGATCCATTAAACAAGCCACAATCACAATCACAAAGTACATTCGCATAATCATACAATCAAGTCATGATTCATGCCATTCATCATTCATCTATCCTTATTTACCATTAATGTGATCAATAATGCAATATTCACATACATACATGTATCATAATGAATCAAGAACAAACATACATCACACAATCATAGAATCACAACCATCACCTACCTTGAAACAAGCTTGAATCCCCTAAGAAACTTGATCCTTCCCTTTCCGGATTTTTTTCGCTTGTTCTTGGTCTACAAACAATCAATACAATGCTAGGATTAATAAACAATACCTAATTACCTGGATTATATCAATAATATCAATCCTAGGTCAAAACCATGATCCTCATACCCAGATTAGGGCTTTTTCCACCATAATTCCCAGATCAAAACCCTCCCCCATCGATAATTACCAATTAGATTACGTTCTACGGATCAAAAAAATGGATTCGGGGAGTTAAAATCCTACCTTTAGCCTCAAGAATGGTGAAAAACCGTCAAGAAACCCCATGGGTTCGTTCCTTAGCTCTCAAGTTTGAAAATTGCAGAATAAAATGATTTTGGGGTTTATTTCCGACTTCAAGTCGTGATTGTCCCGCCACAACGATACTCACCCCGCCACAACAGGCCTGCCCTGGCGGGAATAATCCCACCTTAGATGCTTGCACGGGACTAGTGAGTCGATTTAAGAATTCCAAACTCTTATTTCATAATACACCTTCATCCTATGACACTCAGAGAATACCCGCTCACGCTCAGATCAATTTTGAGAGTTCTACTCGCCCAAATCCAATTTGTAAAGTCGTAAGGGTTCCATAACGTCTTAGATATCCACTCATGTGGTCAAATTCATAATTAGATCACCCAATTGTTACCAGATTTCCCTAGACTCTAATGACTCCAATTTCGTCTAAATCTGGACTAGATTGGGAAATCTCAAGATATTACGAAAAAGTTTTTCGGCCAAATTTTTTTCCACATTGGCATTTCTATAACGATGGGAATATGTCGTTACACTAAATACCAATTTACCTATCATTCGTCCTTGAGTGACAAACTTAGGAAAATGGGCGAAGGAAAGAATGGAGTAATACCTGAATCGGCAAACAATTGGGGATACTTGTCTGACATGTTCTTCTCAGTTTCCTAAGTAGCTTTCTTAACTGGACGATGCTTCCATTGAACTTTCACGAACATAATCTCCTTGGTCCTCAGCTTACGCACATCACGATCAAGAATTGCAACCGGTTCCTCCTCATATTAGAGGTCTTTGTCTAACACAATTGAGTCCCACCTTATGATGTAATCCCCGTCACCATGATATATCTTCAACATGGACACATGAAATACTGAATGAACTCCAGATAGATTAGGAGGTAGAACCAATTTATAAGCCACTGGCCCTACACATTCAAGAACCTCAAAGGGACCAATGTATCGGGGACTTAGCTTGCCCTTCTTGCCAAATATCATCACCCCTTTCATGGGTGATACCTTAAGAAGAACCTTCTCACCAATATGAAATGTCATGTCTCTTACCTTATGGTCTGCATACTTCTTCTGCCTACTCTGGGCTTCTAAAAGCTTAGCTTGAATACTTCTCACCTTCTCTTGAGCATTTTTTACTAAATCAACCCCCAATGGTTTCACATCTCCAGCCTCAAACCATCGTATGGGTGATCTACATCCCCTCTCATACAGCACCTCAAATGGTGCCATATCTATGCTGAAGTGATTACTATTATTATAGGAGAACTCACATAAAGGTAAGAACTATCCCAATGCCTTCCAAAATCAATCACACATGCCCGCAACATGTCTTCTAACACCTGAATAGTCCTCTTTGACTGATCGTCAATCTATGGATGGAAGGCGGTACTAAAATTGAGTTGGGTTCCCAATTCATCATGCAGTTTCCTCTAAAACTTGGATGTGAATTGGGTACCACAATTTGAGATGATAGAGAGGGAAACCCATGCAACCTCACTATCTCCTTCATATACACCTTAGCCAGTTGCTCAACATTATAATCTATTCTTATCGGAATAAAATAGGCTGACTTAGTCAATCTGTCAACCACTACCCAAATAGAATCAAACTTTCCCAAAGTCTTGGGAAGACCAACTACAAAATCCATGGCTATCCTTTTCCACTTCCATTCTGGAATGGACATTCTCTGAAGTAAACCTGCAAGCCTTTGGTGTTCATACTTCACTTGTTGGAAATTTTGACACTTAGACACAAACTACACTATATCCTTCTTCATGCCCGACCACCAATAAATTGGCTTCAAATATCGGTACATCTTGGTCATACCCGGATGAATAGAATAACGCCAACCATGGGATTCTGCCAATAATTTTTGAATCAAGTCGTCTACTCTAGGAACACAGATTCTTCCTTTAAGATTGAGCACACCCTCCGCATCAAGAGTGATCTCTTGTGACTTACCAATCACAGTCTTCTTCTTAAGTTCATTCAAATTTTCATCATCAAATTGTTTGGCGTTGATCTCTTAAATAAATGTGGCCCTAACTTCAATGCTAGCTAGCACCCCACCTCTTTCTGAGATGCCCAACTTCATGAACATAGACTCCAAGGTTTGAATTTCCTTAACCAAGAGTCCCTTGGATACACTCAAGCAAGATAAACTACCCATACTCACCGCTTTTCGACTCAAAGCGTCTGCCACCACATTAGCCTTTCCCAGATGGTATTGAATGTCCACATCATAATCCTTGAGTAACTCCATCCACCTTCTCTGTCTCAAATTCAAATCCTTTTGAGTGAACACATGTTGCAAACTACGATGATCAGTAAACATCTAAGACTTAACACCATAGAGGTAATTTCACCAGATCTTAAGAGAAAATACTACTGCTAACAACTCTTAATCATATGTTGGATAACTCCTCTCGTACACTTTCAATTGACTTGATGCATAAGCTATAACATTCTTATACTGCATCACAATAAACAATAAAATCTTTACCTTCAACTGGTAATGCTATAATACAGATAGTGGTCAAGAGAGTCTTGAGCTTTTGGAAGCTCTCCTCATATTTTTCAGTCCATTCAAATGGTATCTCTTTGTTGGTCAACTTTGTCAAGTGAGTGACAATATAAGCAAAGTTCTTCACAAATCGACGATAGTAGCTAACGAGCTCCATAAAACTCCTAACTTTCGTCACAGAGCTTGGCCGAACCCAATTCTTAACCGCCTCAATCTTTTGGGGATCTACCATTACCCCTTATTTTGAGACTACATGTCCAAAAAATGCAAACGAAGTCAACCAAAATTCACACTTAGAAAATTTAGCATACAACCTTTGTTTTCCAAGAACACCCAGAACAATACGAAGATGGTCGGCATGATCTTCTCCACTTTTCGAATAGACCAAACTGTCATCAATAAAGACTATAATTAATGAATCAAGAAATGGCTTGAACACGCCTTTTATTAAACTCATAAAAGTTATAGGCGCATTAGTCAATCCAAACGACATAACTAGAAACTCGTAGTGCCCATAACGAGTTTTAAATGTCGTCTTGGGCACATCTTCAGGCCTAATCTTTAACTGATGATAGACAGGCCTTAAATCAATCTTAGAGAAAACCCATGCACCTTGCAATTGGTCAAAAAAATCATCTATTCGAGGTAATGAGTACTTGTTTTGAATGGTGACCCTATTCAATTACCGATAATCTATACACATCCTTATACTACCATTCTTTTTCTTAACAAACAAAACTGGGGCACCCCATATGGAAGCACTAGGATGAATAAATCCTTTATCAATAAGTTATTGGATTTGAGCCTTAAGCTCTCTTAATTCTGCCAGAGCCATGTGATACGAAGGGATAGAAATGGGGTGGGTACCAGGTTCCAAATCAAAGCAGAAATCTATATCTCTATTCAGAGGCATATCAGGCAAATCAGTAGAAAACAATTCTCTAAATTCTGACATCACAAGAATAGACTCAATAGATGGAGACTCAACCTCAACATCTCTAATATGAGCCCTACCCTACCAATTTACTAGCCCGAATGAAGGATATGACCTTAGCTTGCTTAGGCTTGTACACCCCTTCCCACTATAACTTTTCACTTCCCAGTATTTCTAGAGTCAGAGACTTGGTGTTGCAATTAAGTACAACATAATAGGGGGACAACTAAGTCATGCCTAAGATAATGTCAAAGTCAGTCATTTCCAAATCACCAAATCAGCCCAAGTCTGAAAACCCATAAACAAAATAGGACAAGCACGATAGACATGGGTGACTATGACAAACTCTCCAACTGGAGTGGAAACATGGATGGTGGCATCAAGCATATCACAAAACATATCAAACTCTGAGGCAAATTGCATGGATACATAAGAATAAGTAGAACCCGGATCAAATAACACGTTAGCCATCCGGTCACATATAAGAATAGTACATGTGATTACTGCGTCAGATGCCTCTGTCTCACTCTTACCTGGAAAGGCATATCACTGAGCCCTATCACCTTGACGGGAGACTTCCCTGACTGGCTGTATTGTACCTCTGCCTGCATTACTATTTCCCATACCTATGCAGCCCCGTTGATTTCCTCCTCACCCACCTTGGAGTAAGAACCTTGAAAGTTACCCGAGTTCTTGTCCCTCTTAGCCAATGCCTTAGCCTGACCGTCTCGCCTCACCCCCTCCACTTTCTTCACAAGTCTGTTACCTCGTTGAAGCTTTTCCCTGCAGAGGTCATATGAACAGATAATATTTGCAACTCAAAATTTAGTCCCTTAATAAATAAATTGATCCTCTCTTCCTCAGTAGTCACTAGTTGAGTAGCATATCTAGACAAGGCATGAAACTTAGCCTCATAAGCAGCCACAAACATACCACCTTTTTCCAAAGCCATGAACTTATCCTTCTTGCGATCTCTCAAAGTCCGAGGCGCATACTTCTCTAAGAATAGAGCATAAAACTGGGTCCAAGTAAGTGGAGGTAAAACTAAAGATCTGTATTCCACATAATCTCTCCACCACTGCTTAGCCTCACCTTGAAGATGAAAAGTCACAAACTTAAACCCATGCTGATGGATAATTCCCAACTTATGAAGCCTCTCACAACAATCTAGGATGAATTCATATGCATCCCTACTCTTGGAACCATGGAACACATGCGGTTTCAACTTCAGGAATTTAGTCAACATCTCATGTTCATTACCAGTCATAACAGGACCCAACAAAGGGCGGAAGAAATCATCATTACCTACAGTTCAACCCACTTTGGGCGCAGTGATAGCAACAGAAGGATTGGCGGGAGCCTGAGTTGCTTGAACAGAGGGAAGCACTCCAGGACCAACCAATTCTTTCAAGAACGACATAATCTGTTGAGCCAACACTGGGTCCAAAAGAGGAATACTTGTAGCCTCAGTCTGCACCTCTTTCAACTTCTCCAACATTCTCCTTATTCTCAACTTCCACGTTCTCCTCTACCTCTTCATGATGCGCAGGAGGGGCCTCATTTCTGGGAGCATTCTCAACTGGTACTCCATCCCTAGTAGGCGTTGCCCTTCCTCGGCCTCTACCCCTAGCTCTTCCTCTACCCCTGCCTCGACCGCCACCTCTCACTGTAGATTCCTCAGCTGGAGTATTGAGCCTGACGCCGTTGAACCTAATATTAACCATCTGCGGTCAGAAGAGTGAAGGAGGTTAGATATCAATTTGAATCGCAGATACCAATTGGAATCAAGTTATTGCACGAAAGGAGACAAGAGAAACACAGAGATTTCCTGAAGTCCTAAATCCTCTCGAAGAAAAGTACAAACGTCTCTGTACCGTTCTACAAGACTCTACTAAACTTGTTTTGGTACATAGAAATCAACGAAGCTAGGCTCTGATACCAACTTTATCACATCCCAGACCATCGTGATTGACACCCACACTAACCCTCCGGTGGGAGAACCATTACTACAACCCAAACTAACATCTCAACCAAAATACTAAGACATTTAAGTTACGGAAGAAAGTTAAATGTCAAGAAAAGAAAATAGGGAGTTCCATAAACTCCAAAACAATAGTCTAACAACTAAACAAATGCGGAAAACACCTAGAACCTGAATGACATAGTACCAAAATACCTAAAGTTCAATCATAAGTCTAAACTAGAAGGGATACAACCGTAAACTAAACATAAGACTAACTAAAGAACTACTATAAGTCTAAAATGTGGACATAGATAGAAAGAGAACTTATGGCAGCCCGAAAGAACTGGCTCACCCTTGAATTCAAATGACCATCACTGATGTTCTAAGCGAGGTCTGCCAATAGCCGCCTGAAGATGCCATGTACTAAACAAAGAAGAACAAGTGCAATATTAGTACACAACCACAGTGTACTGGTAGGATCAAGCGGCTATCCCACAAGTGTAACATACATAAGTCATTACAATAATATAACCACATGCATATACTGAATATATACAATATCAACAACATTCAAGAGCAACAGAGCATTTCACAAGTCTCAATTATACAGTTATGTCAAGTCAATGGTCCTCTCATGGAACCCAAACCCAAATTGTTAGCATATCGGAACATGGTACCCGATCTAATAATTATGTCGGAATATGGCAACCGATCCCATAATTATGCTGGAACGTGGCAACAAATCTAAGTTAGTGTGTCGAAACGCAACACCCAATCCATTCAACAAGCCACAATCACAAAGTACATTTACATAATCATACAATCAAGTCATGATTCATGGCATTCATCATTCATTTATCCTCATTTACAATTAATGTGATCAATAATGCAACATTCACATACATACATGTATCATAATGAAGCAAGAACAAGCATACATCACACAATCATAGAATCACAACCATCACCTACCTCGAAATACTCTTGAATCCCCTAAGAAACATGATCCTTCCCTTTTTGGATTCTTTCCGCTTGTTCTAAGTCTACAAACAATCAATACAATGCTAGGATCAATAAACAACACCTAATTACCCGGATTATATAAATAATATCAATCCTAGGTCAAACCCATGATCCCCATACCCAGATTAGGGCTTTTCCCACCATAATTCCCATATCAAAACCCTCCCCCATTGATAATTACCCATTAGATTACGTTCTACGGATCGACAAATGGATTTGGGGAGTTAAAATCTTACCTTTAGCCTCAAGAATGGTGAAAAAATGTTAAGAAACCCTCTGGGTTCGTTCCTTAGCTCTCAATTTCGAAAAGTGTAGAATAAAATTTTTTTGGGGTTTATTTCCTACTTTAAGTTGCGAGTGTCCTGCCACAGCGGTACTCACCCCGCTACAGCGGCCTTACCCTGGCAGGAATAATCCCGCCTTAGCGGCTTGTACAGGACCAATGAGTAGATTTAAGAATTCCAAACTCTCATTTCATAACACACCTTCATCCCATGATACTCAGAGAACACCCGCTTATTCTAAGATCAATTTCGGGAGTTCTACTCTCCCGAATTCAATTTCGTAAAGTCGTACGGGTTCCTTAACGTCTTAGCTATCTACTCATGTGATCAAATTCATAATTGGATAACCCAATTTTTACCAAATTTCCCTAGACTTTAATGACTCTGATTTCATCCATATTTGAACTAGGTTGGGAAATCTCAATATACTACGAAAAAGTTTTCTGGCCCAAAAATTTTCCCCGTTGGCTTTTCTACAACGACGGGAACATGTCATTACATGTGAGCTCTCTCTGAATACCATTTTCCTTGTAAAGGTGTTGAATTCATTTGATATAAATTCACCACCCTTATCTGTTCAAAGAGTCTTGATTATACAACCACTTTGCCTCTCAACAAAAGACTTATATTTCTTGAAATTCTCAAATGTTTCATATTTAAATTTCAAGAAATATACCCAACTCATTCGACTATAATCATTCATAAAAAGTAGTAAATATCGACTTCCACTTAAGGACTCAACACTCATTGGACCACATAGATCAACATATACCAATTCAAGACAAACACAAGCTCTCTAAGACTTGCCTACATGAAATGAATTTCTATTTTACTTCCCATACACACATCCTTCACAAAAATCAAGAGCATCAATTTTAGGCAAACCAAGAACCATATTTCTACGACCTAATAATTGTAACCCCTTTACATTCAAATGACCATACCATAAATTCCACAAATTAGCATCTGTATTGCCTTTGGTAATTAATGTAAAACTTTTAACATCAGAAACTTCAAGAGGAAACATTCTATTTTGAGTTATTTGAACGTCAACAATTTTGTGTCCTGAATTTTTATCTTGAATGCTATAAGAATTGTACTCAAACAAAATATAACATCCACAAGTCATCTGTTGCCCAATATTCAACAAGTTATGGACCAAACAAGGAACATACTGCACATCATGGAGAAGTTTGACATTACCATGAGAAGTTTTTAGAGCGATTGTGCCTTTCTCATCGACTGTCATTTCCAAGACGAACTTCTGACTTCTCCAATTCATCAAGTTCTTTGAACAGTGACCTTCTGCCCGACATATGGTTGGAGCAACCACTATCAATGATCCATACGTCATCTGAACTAACATCTATTGAGGTGTTATCCATGAGCAGATTACCTTCCTCTTGTTGTTGCTCAGTGAAATTGGCATGTTATTGTTCATCCTTCTGTTAGTCCAGCAATCAACTTCTTTATGCCCCATTTTTCTGCAATAGCGGCACTGAATGTTGCTCTTGAATTGTCGATTCTCACCACCAAATTGAGCTTGTCCTCTGCCATGACCTCATCCACAGAAACTACCTCTACCTCTATATCCTTTGGCATTTGAAACTTCTGATTTGACTTTGAAAGAAGACTCCCCATTGATGCTTGCAATGAACTCATCAATTAATCAAAATCATAATTAGATAAATCATTGGACTCCTCAATAGAAGCTACGACATGATCAAATCTTTTATTAAGACTTCTTAAAACTTTAGAAACTATAGTTTCATCAGTAATTTTGTCACTATATGCCTTCATATGATTAACAATTGCACTCACCCTAGATAAGTAGCCTTGCACATATTCACTACTTTTCATGGATGAATTTTTGAAATCACGTCGGATTGATTGGAGTTTAACAATCCTTACCTTTGTCAAGCCGTGAAATTCTTTTTTCAGAACATCCCATACTTGCTTTGAGGTTTCTGCAACAATAATTCTAGAAAAAATTGAGTCATGCATCACTTGCGGGATGTAAAATAGAGCTTTGGAGTCCTTCTTTTTGTTCTCCCGCAACCTTTGTGCTTCATCTTCCTCAGCATAGTCCTTCTCCACCAAATTTCACAATTCTTGAGACTTGAACAAAGTCTTCATCTTTATGCTCCAAAATTCGTATTTATTCCTATTAAAGATGGGAATTAGTTGTTGAGATTTGGTAGATGCTCCATAGGTTGCCCTTCTTTGCCCTCAATTGTCACTTTCTTTTTGCTACTGATTTGTTCTTAGTTTGATCTAACATGATTCTTGATACCAATTTTGTTGGAGAGTAAAAACATAAAAACTGATGTATATAAAGAAGAAAAAAGAAGAATTGTAAAGAACTTTCACGTTATATTTCAGATTTTTAAAGCAAGTACATAGGACACTTTAAATAGGAATTAAGACTCAACCACCTAAGAGAAACATGACCCACTAACTTAACCACAACCTTATCCACTAAGCTAAATACTAGCAACTAACAAAAGATATGCTTTGACTCAACTAGGACTCCTATCAAACGTGTTACTTTGCCAACTAAATAGGAACCTCTAATTAAGTTTTAATTAATATTCAACAAGAACGATTTAGGAAACACTGAAAGTGCAGATCCAAAAATGTATCTAAAAATTTGACAAAAATAATGAGCTGATGGGTTTAGAGGAGAATTCAAGTAAACTGATTTTTGGATTTGATTGAATTTTTTATATTTCTAAAAAAGGATGAATATTTTTCATTGTTGGAATGGATTGAGGGTTTGTATATGTACAAAAATGTATTTAATTTGATTTCCAAGGCAATTGGTGCACTTGGAAAGGTTAAGATACTCAATTTTTTTGGGGGAATGAGGGTATTTAATTTGTATATGTGCAAGAATGTATTTAATTTATTCTTTTAATAATAATAATAATAACAACAACAACAATAACAACAATAACAACAATAACAACAACAATAACAATAATAATAATAATAACAATAATAACAGCAACAAAAACAACAACAATACTAATAATAACAAAAACAACAACAACAACAACAACAATAATAACAATAACAATAACAATAACAATAACAATAATAATAATAATAATAATAATAATAATAATAATAATAGTAATAATAATAATAATAACAACAACAATAACAAAAACAATAATAATAATAATAACAACAATAATAACAACAACAACAACAACAACAACAACACTAATAATAATAACAACAATAACAACAACAATAATAATAATAATAACAACAACCACAACAACAACCACAACAACAACCACAACAACAACAACAACAACAACAATAACAACAATAATAACAATAACAATAATAACAATAATAATAACAATAATAATAACAATAATAATAATAACCTCAAAACCTTGATTTGTTAAACAAATGGACAATTTCAAAAGTTGATAGAAAAACCATTTATGATTATGGTTGGTTTGATAAAATCTCTAATAAACAGCTTGTTAAAACAACTAAACAATCTCTGGCGTTAAATTCTTCTGAACAAACTATTCGTTTGTTAAATAAAAGTGATATTGATGTTTATAAATATCAATACAAGTTCTTGCACATTGGTATGGTACAGATTGCTTTTAAGCCTTTAACTCTTAAAGGGTTACCTGAAACATTCTTAGCTACTCTTCGCGATGCAAATTTTTTTAATGTTAGACAATCTTTGATGGGTTCAATTGAATCCACT
>JAJOOS010007191.1:0-14817 GCA_029582725.1 Solanum chiquidenum
CCTTGATATGGACTGCTCTATATAAATTAAAATTTTGTTTCATCACATCAATGCATCCTCAATGAAAAATATTTATCTAGAAAATAAATATTTTTTTTTCAAAAATATTTTTTAGTATTCGATAAACAAGCAGAAATGTTATATAAAAATATTTATGTATAATCTAAATATGAGGATTGGCCGGTTGAGCTCGGGGTGCAACGATTCATTGAACTTATTTTCCGTAGTATTATTATGGAAGTCATTTTTATAATTTTTAAGACATTTGATTTTCTTGAAGAAAAATATTTTTTAAATTAAATACACACTATACTAAAAATGATTTTTAGAAAGGTTTTAACACTCTTTGTTAACGGTTGGTGTTTAAAAAAAAAAATGAGGCAGCACAAAAAGATTTAAAAATATTTCTTAATGGATTGAAATGACTTTCAATAATTTTATTAAGCATTAAGAGGCTTTAAATAGCCAATATAAAACACATAATCTGCATAATTTAAAATTTAAAAATCATAAAATATCTCAACAACTAAAACAACTTAACTAAAATTCAAATTTCAAATTTATTCAAACTAAATAACTTATTTTGCTAAAAGTTACTACAGTAACTAAAAACAAACTTCAACACTCCTCCTTTGCTTTAGTTACTGCAATTGAAAAAAATGTTCCTCCTCAATTTTTGCTTTGGTAGTTGATGCTGGATTTTTTTCATTGTTTTTGAACTTGCAAAATTTCTTCTTTTTTCTTTTTCTTCTTTTGATTTTGTTTTTCAAAAACACATGCGGTGACATTGTCTTGTGTAGAAGTTTTTTTGAAAGTGCTTTAATCTGAACTTTTGTATGATTTGCAGAGAGAGGTTGTAAGGGTTTTTCTTCCATCACAACCTCACATATCACATAGGTTTCAAAATATGATTTATTCTCACAGACTAAATTTGATAGTTTTCGTCTGTAAAAAATTGTGGGGCATTCAAAGAGAGACATCTGCTTGCCATTATTTTGGTTAAAAATGATTTAGAAAAGCCCGTGCGTTGAAAATAGCACGGGTTGAAAAGGTAGCGTTGATGAGTTAAAATTGATAGCCCAGATGGGTTAAAAAAGGTAGCCCTTACGGGTTAAAAATATATGGTAGTTCTTTAGAAGATTTCACATATCCCTTAAGATCAATGAAGCTCTTGATACCACTGTTGGTGTTTTTTTAAAAAAAAATGGGGTAGCACAAAAAAATTGAAAAATGTCTCTCAATGGATTGAAATGACTTTCAATAGCTTTCAATAATTGTATTAAGCATTAAGAGGCTTTAAATAGCCAACATAAAGCACATGACACCGTACCAAATACTCCCAATTGGGACATTTTACTTGGACCTTTTTTTTTTTGTTTTTCGCCCGGTCTTCAGAGTCTATATTGGAACCCTGACTAAATTTGTATCGCGCACTGCAAGATTCATTTTGGATGACGCTCCAAACAAAATTTTCTCTATATTCAGGGCTCAAACGCGAAACCTCTGATTAAGGGTAAAACAGTCCCACCACAAACCGAGGTTACTTGGACCCTTTACTCAAGGCTAATGCTAGTCCACTGACTCTATTATAGTTGACAAACTTTTCCTAAAATAGCCTAATTATAATATGCTACCTAATTAATTAATTGTCTCAGTTATTATAATCCACGTGTGCGTTTCCATATGAACTAAAATGGACTATGGGGTAGGCTAAAGTTTCATCTACTTAAATAATTATTGTTACAATAATTCATCGTATTTGATTTAAGCATTGATTATAATAAGTAATTATGCCATAACTTTTCTTCAATTTTGAAATTCAAATAATTACGTAAGGATTTAGTTTTACATTATCTGTATGATTTGATTATAGCATGCAGGGTAATAGTAGTATATTTTTCAGGATCAAGGTTGTTATAATAGTTATTTATCTTTAATTTATACGTCAAGTTAACTTGATATAGTGTAAAAATATATATACATGGTCTATATAAAGAGAGCTAAACAAGCTCATATATAATTTCCGAGTACTAATACAAATAGGCTTAAAAATGCTTTACTTAAGTCGGGGTCTATTGAAAATAATATCTCTATTTTTTTGAAGCAGGAGTAAGGCTACTCTATACCATCCTCTTCAAATACTACTTGTAGGATTATATTGAGTATGTTGTTGTAGTACAAATATTCTTAGACAGTGGCGGAACCAGCTCGGGCCTAGATTTTAGACAAGGACAAATATTTACTTTTTCATATTTTGAACTCTTAGTGGAAATCTTGGTTCCGCCACTAACTCAAATGGTAGTAGTGATTATTTGGTTTTGAGTAAAATTTCCACCAACTGAATTTTGTTGCTTCATATTCATGCAACTGCTGGTCAATAGGGTTGGAGCAAATTGCTTTTCAATTTGCATGTGACAAGAATGAAAATTAACACTATTATTGGGGATTTGAGCAGTGGAGTGACAATTCATGTAGCTAGCTTAGACTTGAAGAAAATATGAAGATTCTGAGGACTCTATATATAATAATGGTGAGAATTTTATTTTATATATCATTGTGCTCACATGCTGCCAAATTTTACTATCATTGGCCTCTATAGAGTCAAGGAATTGTAACTTGTTTTTCTTAATATCTCTTCAAAAGTTCACTCAATAGACTATAATTTTAAGGGAGTTGGAATGTCTGAATGATCACTCAACGTATAATAATTGGTTATTATAGTTACTTAACTTTGTTTCGTCTCTCAAAAAGTTATTTAATTTTACCTAGTTAGTTAGCTTCCTTGCATATTTATATATAATGTAGTTGCAAGATCAATAATTATTACTTTAAATTGATCAATGGATAAACCTGCATTATTAATTAATGCTATGATATGAATGAAGCAAAGCAAAGCAAAGTGAATAAGTGTTCTAATTTAAACTAACAACATAGTAAATGTAACACTAAATTACTTTGATGAAGCACAGCAATCACATGTAAAATAAGAGAATACCATGGTTTCTTTTTTTCTTTTGCATTTCCAGTTTGGCCAAATTACTTATGTCTGTGAAACCTAATCACCATCATTCAAGTTACATGAGACTCATTTCATTTTTCTTTCTTTATGTTTATGCTACTTATTGTTTTGAAAAAGAAAAAGAAAAAACTCCGCGAATCAACAAACCATGCAGCATTCCTCCTCATCTTGCTTGTTCTTGTGAGATTCAGGGCTCTTCAGATTTGATCTGCTGATAGTTTTCTCTGACATAATCAACTCCGTCATGTGATCATTCGTTCAATGGCAAAAGGTCTCACTAACTGTAAGAGAATCTTCGCATGGTTTCTTTCTCATAATGCATTAGTTCAGTAAGAGCGCGCACAGACATCCCTTTTGTTGATCTTCCTTGAAAATTTCAAGCTTCTCCAACTAAAACATAGTAAATGCAGCATAAGGAGAGGTATTCATTTAGTCCATTGTCCACTTACTTTCTCTCGTTCACCTTTACGAACATCATGCATGTAGCAGATCGATAAAACTAGCTGAAATAGAAGGGTATCCCAGTGCACACCTACAGATAAAGATAAAATTTTGCATCATCAGCATATCGTCTTTCCTCTCCACGCTATTTTTGGCAAGCATAGGACAGAGGGAGAGTAAGGGAAGGAGCTTACCAAAGTTCCTGTTTCTTTGTACTAGAGAGTTACAACAAAAGGTGGGGCATCCCTTCGTGGCCCTGCTACAGAGCGATAGACGTATAATTTATCAGCATAATCATCGCTGTGCTCATCTTTGATTACCTCGACATTCAACCTAGGCCTCTCTCGTGCAAGTATTCTACAACCATTCATGGTGACCCTGCAAGATGACATCCAAAGACACCGCATTGATTCATACTTAGCCATTCCAGAAAGAAGTGCTGCATTTCCAAATGGAGAATCCCTTATCTCCAGCTTCCTCAGCTTAGAACAGCCGTCGAGCACGCACTGCATACCCCAGTCACTGCTGCCAGCAAAAGCCACTGAAAGTGTCTCAAGGTTTTTGGCATACTTTCCAATATACTCAAAGGTCAGGTCAGTCAACAGTCCAGAAACAGAAAGCCTCTGGAGCTTTTTACAAGTCTTGACCACTGCACCAAATGCCTCATCCATGGGTTCATTTGTCAAGTAATCTGGCTGGCCAGGATTCATTATGCAGAGACGAAAATGGGTGAAATTAGGGCAGTTATGCACTATTGTTGCAACAGCAGCATTAGTCATTTGCCGGCAGAAATAGAGAACATATTGAAGTTTAGGACAACCAGCAGACACAGCCACAAAGCCTGACTCCGTCACTCCATGGTCCATATCCTCTTCAAAAGGGTCAGCAGGAAAAACTCGCAGTTCTTCAAGCAATGGGCAGCTGGTTCCAACAGCCTCTAACCCCTTGTCTTTGACAGTGTCTAGGACCTATAACAGAAAGATTAGGCATGAAGACCTTGAAAATAGAAAAATGGGTTACCATGATATAAAAAAAAAGGTGATTAGCATCTCTTGAATACTTATCCCTAGAGAAAACAACAAACTTAAAAGACGAATTAGTGGTAACTTTCAGTTCCTCGACAAAATGTCAAATGTTAGGAGATCAATACCTAAGACCTCATCATGAAAGGATTTATCATGTAAATGTTAAAGCCTGAGGTAGATTCTTACCCAAAGGCGCCTTAAATTTGGGCAATGAGCAAGAAGCTTCGAAAATTCACCACTCCTAATGGTTTCATAGCTCAAGTTGAGGAAAGTCAGACTAGCACAGGCTGCATAAAGAGATGGTAAATATCGACGATTTGCTTCCCAAAAACCTGAAAGAGAATGCAGATGTTTGCAGTTGCTGAATGCACTTTCAAGTTCTGCATACTGCAGACTTGTGAGTTGATCTGGAAGAAAGCATCCTGTACCCAGCTCCATCAGCTGAGGAGCCCGGACGAGCAGGCGTTGCAACTGAGGCAAGGTGACGTTCTTGTTCACCTTCAGAACCCTCAGTGATTTGCATCTACCGACAAGTCTCTCTAAAGCATCTTTACTGATCTCGGTGTTCATACAGGCAAAGTTAAGCACCTCCAGTGATGTAAAGTCATCCGGAAAACAACTTAGCCAACTACCACAAATATCATCCATGCCATTCTCCTGAATGTCCAGCTCTGTCAAGTTCCTGTGAAGGAAACCAGCATTTAGATTGGTATAGCAATTAAGATAACTTGGTTTCATGCTGATAAGCATCAATTAAGAGCCACAAAACAAACTGACATTTCTGCTGCCTATGAAGAAAAGCATGTTTTGCTTTTCTATACCTTGGAATATTACTCAAACGAAATCTTGTTATCATCACATAAATAGAACCTCCTTGTAAGCATCATTTAGATAGTACATAAAGACATTTGTTATATACAAGTCCAACTTCTGTAGTATGTTGATTTGTGGATATAACATTAGAGCCATCCTTCAAACTACATTTCTTTGGAACGATTGCGGACCAGAACAACCAAAGATCCCACATTCTCACATTCTTTTTGGTTCAGATTATCGTAACTTAAAATTGCAAAGATGCCAACTTCTACGTTTAAAACTACACAAGCAAAATCTTGGCATGCGACCTAGACACCTTTGTGATGGTATTCCTTATTTGCCAAGACAATAATCAACCTGAAAGCCTCATGAACCATAATAACCTAGTGGTGCTACAAAACTAGACAACAATTTGACAACATATACGTAGTGATATACTAGTTGAAGCTCCATACATTGAACAGTCTAATAGACATTAAAAGGTTCAGAGATCAAATATTTGTTACACAATCCAAGTTAATGTAGAAACTCTTTCATGACCAATAAGTAGAGTTGTTTATGCCTAACAATGACATCAAAGAATTCCCTCAATTAATGCTCATTAACAGGTCAATGTCACATCATGAAAGTAACATAAAAAAGGAACAGAAAAAGAATTCATAAAGTGGAACCATTTCAATTTCCACTTATTCTTTTTTCTTCTTTCTTTTTAATGTGTGGTAAGACAAGGTGGTGATAACAAGATAAACAGCCTAACATGTCCCAAGCCCAGAACATGTCACTTTTTTATTTCTTCACCCACATGGCCACTTCAAATGAAAAATACAAGTTTCTTAACCATTCCACATCCAGACACATGGGTCTACTGTTTTGTCCTCCATTACTACAATAATTAGCATGGACCACCTTGTAAACAGTACTGTTTTTCCTCAATCTGCCTTGAAAGAATTCTAAATCCACCATAACAGAAAACTAAGATCTTGAAGTCAGATGCTAGATATACCAGTTACAATAAAAAAAAAACTATTTCTTGAAAAAAAATGTAGATTTTTTATCCAATCAAAACAACACCCATATCTGAAACATTAACTGATATTAAAAATAACCATCAAAAGTTAACACAAGTGAAAAGATCATCTTACTTGCAGTGAGCAGCAATGCTACTGATCCCATCAGTGCTAAAACCATCACAACTCAACAATGAGAGAGCTTTAAATCCAAGAAATGATTTTGCCAAAAACTCCAAACTCTCATCACTAACAGCCATTCTTTTCAATCTCAACTCCTCAAGAAAGGGGTAAACTTTGGCAAAAACATCAAGCCAAGCCTGAATATCAGCACCCCAATTCTCTGGTACCAAATTAAAGTCAGAAAATCTCGGTTTCCCTTTAAGGGTAACACTCTTAATCTTGGGAAATCTTCTTGCTACAATCTCAGGAGTAACTGAATAGCAATTCCCAATAAACAGCTTAGTTCTTGTCCAACGCTCTGCATTATACCAATCTTTGCACACCAATGAAGCTGAATTTCTATCTTTATGAGACTGAACAAGAGACAACACCTTCTCCAACACCTCATCTGGGAATGCTGACTGAGTTAACTCCGATGAGTTCGATAAATCTACAGATTCCCTCGGTTTTTTCAAGCTCGGATTCATTTCCTCCTAAAGAAAACTGAATTGGAATCAAAACAACTGAAAGTTCAAATCTTTATCCTATTTTTTGACATGCTGACAAAATTTTCAACAGCAAGGTTCCATCTTTAACTCCCTCAGTTGAATAAACACAGCCAACAACTCTGCTGGTTATAAAAAAAACAAGCTTTCAAGATTTATAAAGAACACAAAAACCATCTTGAGTCACCTGAATTTCAAAAAGAAAACATCATCTGTAATCAGTTCTACTACTCCATTTTAGAGCTTCAAGAAAACAGAGAAAGAGATACGAGTCTAAACTCTAAAGAGAAAAAAAAGGCCGAGAAATTTCTGAAATGCTACTGAAAAACAGATAAAAAAAAATGACCCAGAAAAACCATGCCTATATCAATTTAAAACACAGAAAAAAACAAAAGAAAAAGAGGAAAAGAATCAGTAAAATTTCAGAACAATTACAAGGAAAACAGGGAGAAAAGCGTGAGTTGTAAGAGAAAAAAACAAACTGGAATTGAACAAGAATTGAAAAAGCTGTTGGCTTTTTTTTCTTATTTTTATTGCATACCTCAGTCTTGAGAGTGGTGAAAAATTTGGACACTTTGGTGCACCAGAAGAGCCAAAGAAACTCTCAAGCCAACCACTTACATAATATAACAATCCAAATTATTCCACAAAAGAAAAAGAAAAACTTTATTCTAAAAAAAAAATGTATACTCCTAATTTCATTAATTTATTTAGACTTCAAATACATAATCAATCATATTTTATTTAGATACTCGAACTCAGTCACATTTAATACCTAATCAAATTTTGATTTTTTTAATATATATTCTCATTCATTTATTAGGCAGTTAAGTTAATTGATCATATAAAATGTGATATTATTAAAATCATACATATTCACCTCAATAAATCATACAACGTAAATATTTTTTTAATTAAAATTGATGCATATACTAATTAAAACAGATGACATATTTTGTATGATTAACTTATTTAGTAGACCAAAAAAAGTGTATATAATATGATTGAAGCAATTTATAGGAGTTTGAGGTGTTTAAACCTCGAAATTTGAAAGATATCATATAAATTAAAACGGAGAAAGCGATAATATTTGTGTATACATACGTAAAGGTTATAATAATAAGCAGCCCACCATACGTGAAACTGACAGATATGGCCGGCGACCCAAAACCTAACCTTTCTCTAGTTGTGGGGACAGTGCTGTGGGCTTATGAAATCATGACACGTGTACAATGTCACGTTGGTGCGTACATCTGTCACGGCGCATATTAGACAAGAGCATCTTCTGGTGCAAAGTAACGGTAAATAAATATTTTTGTACTTTTTGACCCCTCAATTTTTACGTGGTACTGTTTTGTTTTATATTATTTATTTTTAAAAAATAAATGTTTTCTTCTGTTGCTGATCTATTTTACAAGTTTATTTATAATGCGTGTAAAATAGAATATTTTATTTATTATTTGCTTATTAAATATTAGAAATGTTATCCTTAAAACATGAATTATTATTGGTTATAAAAGTAATACTGTTTTTTTACTCATTCGTTACAAGTTAAATTCACGTTCTCATCTCAGCTCCAATCACTTATTACGTTTTGAGAGGTCAATTTAATCGAAAAAATATTATAAGTTTCATTCTTCTTATATCAATATGAATGAAATTTATAATCGAATTTTGGCGAAAAAATAAAAGAAAAAACTTAAGTTTATGGTGATGGGGGTGGGGGGTGCACGTGAGGGAATCACGTGATTCCTGGTTAAACCGCACGAGTCGAGGATGTAGCAAAGGAATAATTCATACACTAATTAATTAGAGAGTTTATTGAGGCATGTAATCAGCTGAGGAACACAGCTAATCATCTCGAATCTCCATAATTTTATTTAAATTTATTAATTAATTAAAAACAACAAAATCAAGTAAACTTGTAGTTGTAATTTTAAATTAAATAGATATTTGGCTAGTCATTATCGACAGTTGTCTCCTTAATCATTCACGTTCTTCTGTTTCACCATTATACAACCATGAAACAACTAATAGTTTGTTTGCTATATATTATGAATAATTATCTCAAATTTGAGTTCCTAATATATGATTGATCAATTAATTTAACATGTTAGTTTAAAGAGCGTATTTTGAATAATAAAAAAAAATAGCGAAGTTTAAAATTTATCTATTTCGATTAATTTAAGGGTATTTTAAACTCTTTTTCCTTACAACTAAGTGTACTTATTCAAACTTTAAATGGAGGGTACGTAGGCTCATTTCGAATAGTTCAAGGGAAAAATTGATGCATTTTATCTTGTTTTTGAGTCAGTGATAGAAAAAATATTAAGTTTTGAGCTCGACCCGTTTTATTCAATCAACAAAAAAACAAATACAAATATTTTTAAATTATTGGCTAGTTAAAGGGTATTTTAAAGCTAATTAACTAGCATCAAAGATACTTTTTTAGCCAAAAATATTATGAATGATAAAATTTGTTTGTTTCCTTCCATGTATAACATGTACTAACTTAAAATTCTAAATCTACCTTTTTTATAATTGTAAATTAAAATATAGTGGTAGTATATAGTATGATTATCATTTAATTGTTGACCTAGTTAACTTGTAATATTACACAACTTAAATTGCATTAAATATAAACGTACCTAATACATAAAGGAAGCTTATCTATGTGACGTGGAGGATTTTAACTTTTTCTAAATCACCTCCTAGTCAATATTTGACTCAACCTTAATCAATCTAATTTATTCTTTTCTTATTAGCTAGGTCATTATAAAAAGATTTGCCTTTCTATGTTAGTTATTAATTGTGGATCATTAAAAACTTTGATTGGTTAGGTTTTGTTTTTTTAATTAAATAAAATTGATTTTGAAAAATAAAATTTATAAATTAGCCAAGGACAAATAAAATTGTTTTGATTAGGTACATTGATGTTACCATTATCAAACATTATGTGCTATCTCTTAGCTTTCTAAAAAGCAACAAATAACTTGGCTTATATCCATTTGCACCAATAAATGAACATGTTAAAACAAGGATAGCTCAAAGCTGATTCAGATATTAAAGTTATCAAAAACGAAAGTGAAAAGAAAATTTAATATTATGACTTAACTATCTTTTCAAGAATAAAAACGTAGAAAATAAAATATGAATACATTAATGTGATACTTTTAACTCTGTGACCATTTGTTTAAAATTTAATTTGTGTGTAGATATGTCAGATACATGAAAGTAAAAATAATAATTTACCAATTATATATTTCGTCACTATATTATAAAAGATAGTTAGATATAACATTAAAATTAGAATTATTGATACGCCGCATACAACTTTTAATTACTCACTGCGAACCAGCAAGTAACCATTGTCTAAAGGATTATTATTAATTGATTAATGAGTTTGTGGCCCTTTGCTTGTATGTAGAAGCAATATATTTTAAACCAATCCTAATCCAAAGAGGTTCCAATAATTAAAACAGTCTAAGTACATTATAAAAAGTCCACTTTTACTGCACATTTAGTTTATGTATTAATTAATTTTTTATTTTTTTTTAAAAGGCGAATTCTTATAATTTCCTCACAGAACATGAAAGGGCTTTCTAATTCTAAATTAGGTTTATTTGAGCATTAACAGCATAGTTTTTCTTTTAATATTATTAGGTTAAGTTAACATATAATAACAAATAATATAACTCTATGTTCTGAAACAGATACTCTATTTGGAGAAGATAAGAATAAGATTACGTACATATCATTCTTTCGCGACTTCAATTATGAGATTATAATAAATATGTTATTGTAATGACTCTTAATCAATATTGTATATAGGATTAATATATTAGTAAAGTGTCTTTCTAATCAATGCAAAATAGTGGTATATTGACAAAGCATACATGTGAGTGTAAAGCCTTTGGGTCCCCCCCCCCCCCCAGACCCCTACCCAAAAGAAAGAATACTAAATAAAATAAAATTGTATAAGAATTGTCTAGTTGATTTACTCATTGTGCAAAAAGGGTTTGGTTATATATTGAAAGCACATGCATCCAACCTTGTGTCTGTTATATACTATAACTCTCTTTTTTCTTCAATTAAATTTCTAAACAATGATTAAGATTGAGATTGAGATTTTCCCCAGATGCTAAAAGTTGGGCTTTATCCTATTATTTTTTATTATTATTTGTGGCTTTTTTCTCGTTTATTGTATTATTTATTGTTGTTACTATTTTCTTCTTCACTATTTTGAGCATGGACGATCTTCATATATATTGTTGTACTTACGTTTTATACTTGATTTTGGATATATTTTATTTGAGCATAGAATTTTTGGGAACGTCTCTACTTTCACGAAGTAGGAATAATAAAGTTACATACATGTCCTATCGTCTCCAAATTAAATTCCACCTATGAAATTACCGTGGATATATTATTGTAATTGTTACAAAAAGTTAGGATTTCATGTTATTCTCTTTCAATTTATCTAGTTATATTAAGTTCTTATCCATGGGTCATGACTATTTTTCTCACTAACTTTAAGTTATATGTCTCTCTCCAAATGAAGAAGGCATGACCTCCATTTCCTAGAAGAAAAAATAATAATTTTGGTCTCTCTATACAAGGAGTTTCATTTCATTTTATTTTTTGGTTTCTGTTTCTTGTCCATATATACATTATATCTTACATAGTAAGGGCAAAATTTATTCATGTACTATTTTAAATTTAGCAAGTTTACCTTCTTTTTTTTCCCTTTTTAAATTAGGGGTAGGGGTGGGGGTGGGGGAAGGGGAAATAAGGAAGGAATTATAATGTGGGGAATCGAACGTTCATTAATAAGGTGAGAGTTCAGGTAGCTAGCCAACCAACTAAAGTTTACCTTCTATCAGACATTAAGTTTAATTTTCTTTTCGCTTTTAGGAAAAAGTTTATTTTTGTCTTTGATCTTAACGGGCTCTCGAACCTAAAGGTAATTTTGAATCATACTTGAGAGTTGAAGAGTAAATTCTAACATCCTTTTTCAAATAATTTGAACATGTGTAGTTTACTTATTTCACGTTGGAGTCGCTTCATCAATGAATAAATACGAGATGATTTACTAATAACAAAGATATAAATAAACCAAAAATCTATCGGATAGCTCCGAAGTACAAAGGCAAATAATCTAGTTTAATGTGTTAATTAAGATTTGTTCATCATATTAAATTTAGGACAAAAGTAATATATGTTGACATTACATAGCAAGTTCAACGGTATGTGGTTGTGATGTATGTTTGCAATATATAATTTGTTCTCATTTTTGGTATTCAGTATCAATTAATTTAAATTCACATAAAAAAATAATCTCACTTTGAGATACAACATTTTCTATCAAAAGCTACTTTATACTTCAATCAAATTAAAAATCTTAATTTCTTAATTAAGGATGATTTTTTTTTACCTGTTTATGTGTAATTGTGTATGACATCAATACTTATAGCAAAGAAGAAATCGTCATTGTTATCAAGAATTATCCTAAAAGTCATTATTGATGAAGTCAACATTTCTAGGTTTAAATAGTAGTAATTGCCATCTAATATATGTAGTGTAGGTATATGAAAGCTCACCAAACATTGACAACTAGTGATGGAAATTAAAAATAAAGAAATTAATGCCACTCAAAAATATCATGCGATTAAAGATGAAGCCTTAAAATTCTTCAATCATTATTATCTACGGCTGCAAAAATCAATTATTATACCATTACTAGCTAGCTAGGCTACGTGCTTAATTCACTTCATAAAATGTGTGGGAAGTATTGTCATCCATTTATTGTTTTAAGTGAATTGATGTGATTGTGATTTGTTCAAACACAAGATATGATATGAATAAATTAGATTTGTCAAAAGAATTTAATGCTTAAATATTGAATTTGCCTTTATTTGAGAATGAAATTTTTTTGTTGCAAAAAAAGAAGAAGGCAGTAGAAGAATCTCAAAACAAAGTTAAAAGTAAAAATATGTTTGATTAAGCTTATAAGCTCGTCAAATTAGCATATAAAATTATTTTTATTTTTATTTATTTATCTGTTTCATAAACACAAAAAAATATTTATATATAAGTCAAATCAGTCATAAATTGATGACTCTCAAGTGATAGTTTTACAATTTATATACACATTTGAGTTGACCGAGCATTTTATGTTTTTATCCCCAGTATATTGTCTGTTCTTCAAAACATATAATTTGAACATGTGTAGTTAAAGAAAATTGTTTATACCAAAAAAAATTTAAAAAAATACAATTATTTATTTATAAAATCAATTTTATTATCTAAAACAAAAAAAAAAGTTATATATTTATCCGCTATTTTTAATCAACCAACTCAAACGATATCTAAAAGAAAGCTTAACTAGCAAAATTATATTCATGATTGATATCCCCTGGACTCATCCTACTAATTTATAGTATATGCTTTTACTTTTGCATTACCACTTTAATTCCAATTTGACCTAACAATTGAAGTAGCACAACTAATTAGGCGTGACAAATGGAGTTACAAATCCACAAGAAAATTAAAGTAGGAATTATTCCAAATTGTAGCCATAAGAGATGGATAATAAGATGAAAGAAACAAAATTGTAGAGCAATTTTGGGGAATGGCCATCACTAAAGATGATGATTTGATAGGAGGGTTTATTTATTTATTTTAAATAAAATGTAATGTAGCTTTCTCTATAGAATTAGAATAGACCTTTTAAAAGCTATTGTCTCCCTAACTTCAAGAACCCCATGTTACTACCTACCTTCATTTATATTTTCATGTCTCCTTCATTATCCTTTTTTTTCTTTTCTGCTACATTTAATTCTCTATTATTGGGGTTTTGACACGTAATATAAATTTATTTATTAGCTAGTTACCTTCATGTACTAGTCTGATTTTATGAATTTATATTTTTGTAGTAACAAAATCATGATCATCAATAATGGTATAGATGATTCCAATTTATTTGGCGCCTAAATGTTATTAATATTGTTACTGGGAATTTCTTGATGCTTGTTTTTATTTTTATTTTAAGAAAATGTTGAATTGTTTTTGTTGTTTGATGCTTGTTTTATAATGTTGAAATCTTTTGTCGACAAGTCTTTTCATTGTTTGAACTTTTCTTCCAACCAAATACAATTAGAAAAAAGTATTTCAATTGTTGTGAAAAAAATAATAATCTAAGTTTTGAAACAAACGCATATTAGATTTTTTCTATTTGAGGTTTCAGTAGTTATGAATGAAAAGATTTTTATTTATTTAATTAAACTTGTGTCTACTTAAATTATAAAAAAACAAGAATTCTTGCTAGTATTGTAAGTTAATAATATCTAGTATTGGAGTAGGTAAACGTCTCACGCTAGTTAGAGAGCGGATTAATGATGTGTCACGTTAGTTGAAGAATAGACTGATGGTGTATTTTATAAATTTGAGCAATCCTCTCATCATGAACTAGCTTTTGAGGTTGAACTAGGTTAGATATCACATTTTAAAATCTTGTTTTATATATAAAAAAATGTTATTGTTATTATCATTGTATTCAATTTGAATGGACTTATTGGTGTTTCAACACATCCCTTATTTAGGGGAACATATTTAGGGACTTACTGGAGTTTCAACTACATATAGTATTTAAGCATAATAATATAATATAGTTATTTGAAACAGATTAACAATAACAGAAAGGATTACGATAAAATAAAAGATGACATGCAACTTGAAGTTGTCATAGAAAAAAATTGGAAGTCATCTATCAATAAATTTTACTTTATACATAATATATACAAATTGATATACTTCTGAAACTACTAAATAATACTCCAGTG
>JAJOOS010007192.1:0-16578 GCA_029582725.1 Solanum chiquidenum
TTTTGCATTCTCATCTGAATCTTTATATGGTATCAGAGCATTATAAGCTCCACCGAGTTAGATCCATCTATTTCTTTTAAAGCTTGCTCATCTATGGCTCCAGTTACTGATGCTACTGCTGCCAGCAGTTCTACAGTCTCTGCCACCACTCATGTGGTGCAATTTAACCCTGTTGCTCAGTTACCTCTTAAGCTACAAGGTAACCTCAACTTTTCAACCTGAAAAGCACAACTTGTGATGCTACTAAACGGGCATCAACTCATGGGGCATCTTGATGGAACCACAACAGCTCCATCCCCCACGATTATCCAAAATAATCTTACTGTACCAAATTCTAATTATCAGATTTGGTTCTCTCAAGATCAATTGATCCAACAAGCAATGATGGCATCGGTCGATCCTACCATTGCTCCAACTGTTGTCGCAACAACATCTGCTAACAAATCGTGGGAACTCCTTCACACAGCCTATGCCAACAAAAGTCATACTCACATCTTTAGCTTGCGAGATCAATTGCAAAATACCAAGAAGGCTTCTAAAATCATTGCAGAATACTTACAGGAGGTTCGTTCCCTCTCTGATGCTCTCAAAGTTGCTGGTTCACCTGTCAATGACGATGAACTTATTGTCAAAATTCTAAGTGATCTTGGCCCTAAGTACCGTGAAATCTCTGCTGCAATACGCGCACGAGACTCTTCCTTGAGCTTTGAAGAATTATTTCACAAGCTCACAAATCATGAGCTTTTCCTCAAACATCAAGATCTGGAAAAATCATCATCTATGATCACAGCTGGCTGTAGTCATTTATGTTCTTGTCTATGTTGATGACATCATAATCACTGGCAACCAGCCACATGTGATTAAATTTGTCATCAATTCCTTGGCGGACAGATTTTCATTGAAGAATCTTGGCTCTCTCAACTACTTCTTAGGTGTTGATGTTAAGCGAGTACCAAATGGCCCTCATTTTTCTCAATCCAAATACATTCTGGAAATTCTTTTCGAACTGGACATGGACAATTGTAAAGGTGTTTCCACTCCCATGTGTTCTAGTGTACCACTTCGAGTTGCTGATGGGTCGCCACCTATTGATGCCACGCACTACCGGCGCACCCTTGGCAAATTGTAGTATTTATCCCTCACTAGGCATGACATATCTTATGCAGTCAATAAATTGTCGCAATTTATGCACACTCCAACTGATGAGCATTGGAAAGTAGTTAAAAGAGTACTACGATATCTCAAAGAAACCGCAAGTTCGGGCCTTCACATCGTTCGCAGCTCTGACTCAAATTTGTATATGTATGCTGATGCTGACTGGGCTGGCGATTCGAATGACAGAATTTCTACATCAGGTTACATACTTTTCTTTGGACCAAATCCAGTCAGTTGGTCATCGAAGAAGCAACGTGCAGTGGCTCGCTCGTTTACTGAGGCAGAGTACAAATTAGTCGCCAATGCACTTGCAGAGATCACGTGGGTGCGGAATTTACTTCATGAGTTATATGTCAGCATCTCGAAGACGCCAACAATCTACTGTGACAATATTGGAGTGACTTACTTATCTCGCAATCCAGTGTTCCATACCCGTATGAAATATGTTGCTGTAAATTTTGCATATGTCCGTGACCAGGTTCAAGCTCATCGAGTTAATGTTACTCATGCTCATGCTTGTTGATACCTTCACTAAGCCACTGCCTAGGTCAGCCTTTACTAGGTGTCGTTCCAAGTTAGGCATTGTTACATCTTGCCTTACTTGAGGGGGTGTATTAACTATCCTTATTTATCTCGTTACTATATTTTATAGGTTGAATAAGTCTCCTGATGGTTGGAGCATATTTAGGATAGTTAGTTGCCAGTGGTAGATATTGTGCAGATAGTGGCCTGCACTTTAGGTTCAGTTACACTCTGTTTGGATCATTGTTACCCATTGTATTGTATTGTATCGTTACTATACCTACAACGTTTGTTTTGATTGTTACTTAAAATGTATTGTATTGTATTGTTAAATTTCGTTGTTACGTAACAATGAAAACCCCTATTTTATGGAACAATCGATTTGGTGTGTTCCCATTCTTACTTAATTTCTTTTTTCAATTATATCTTTACATAATATTTCAAAATACTATTTTACCCTTTACCTTATATTATTTAATTCTAGTCAAACCTCCTACCCTAGAATAATTAAGGATATTTTAGTAAATTTATAAATTACAATACAGTACGATACAATCAAACCAAACAATTAAAAGGTTATTCAACAACAACAAACAATACAGTCTGGCCAAACATTGTATCTACCATACAGTACAGTACAATAGAGTACAATACAATACAATACATTATGAAACAATGAGTAACAATGATCCAAACAGAGTGTTAGTTACTTAGTTTGTATTTAAAAACTTGCTGCCAGATTTAATAGAATATCCTTTTGCATTTTCATCTGAATCTTTATATACCAAACCCTTTCCTCCTTTAGTGACACATGGATTCCACCTTCTTTACTCCATTGATTTCCACTAGCTTCCATTCTTCTTTCTTCCAATGCTAAACAATGGAAGAGACACTAATGTTTCGACTTCCACGGCTCTGGTAAAAATGAAGAAGGAGGTTGGTGTTCAAGATTAAATCGATCATTTAGGACTCCAGTAAATTCATCTTTTCTTGGTTGTCACAGAGATGGTCTTTTCTTCGTCTTTCTTCCCTTTTGGCGCTGAAAATTTTCCCCACCAAATCATGTATGTTCTAATTTTGATGCCATGTTGTTGGATTAAAGTAAATGCTGCTATAGAATGTAGTTTTATAAGACTCCATTTTTAGTTTTCCATAGAAAAATAGCTTAACCTAATCTTATTTGAGGCTTTCTAGAAGTAAAATCATGAATTAGTTTTATATTGCTTATTTGATTTTGATTTTTACCGCGGCTAATAAATGACCTATATAGAAAGTATGCAAAAAATTCTCAAGAACACAATTCATGTGATACAGCTTAATGAAATTGATTCAATTAGGACGCTTAATCAAGAGAAAAAAAGATCCAAACAAATTAGGCCGGACTTTTGTCTTTTCACCAAACTATTAAGGATCTGACTTTTGCAAATTAGCGATTATATTATTTTTACTTCTCAAAAAATTGAATGATAGACGGATGCTTTGTGTTTTCTGTTTGTACTAGCATGTTATTGGCCTTCAAGTTTAGAGGTCGGGTTTCCTCTGCACGTCACTTTTTTGATGAAATTTCCTGTAAACTTTGAAGGAATATTAAAGTCAATTGATTCGAACTGTATACATAACATGTTCTTTACATAGAACTACTTCCAACCAACGTAGTCAACAAGTCAGGTGGAACCCCAGAAGTTTAAGGTAATAATCTATTGAATACGACTTCTTCTTTGTGGCTACTATTTTCTACACTCATGTAGTATTGTTTTTGCACTTCTCTCTAAATTTTACGGTGAAGAGTCTCTGAAAACTTGTTGCGGGGCAATACTAGATTTTCAAATTACATTTCATTAACTCATTTCACTCACTTCATTATTAGGAATTTGAGTTTGTTTTATTCTTAGCCATCTTCCACTTTAATTTACATTTCGTCTAGGTAATACACCTCCTCAGCGCATACATATGGGGATCCTGTGATTTGATCCATATGACAAATGAAAAGAATCAGAGGAAGACTCGATAGAACCATTGGCAAAGTCTGGACTATTGAAAAAGTGAAAAGTGATCTACACTATAGCTTCTCCCATTCCATTTCTTATTGTTACTTTGTTTTTTAGTGCTTAAATAAGTTTATTTGTTTTCCAACATGGGGGTAGTAAGTGTTTTTTTCCGTAGTAGGATATAGAGAGATTTTTTCTCTTTACTAGAGCCAAGACTGTATGAGGAGAGAAAGACTCAAGTCAAAATAATCGCACTGTTTCTATACCTTATCTCAAGTTACCCCTTAGTGCGGGTATGGGGCACTTTGTCAGAAATCATTCATTTAGCAAGAAGTCATATTGCTTGAAAGCACACACAACACGTAGAAGAAGAGTTCGAGTGTGAAAGCATTTACTTATGTACTTGCTAAACACTTAAGTAGCAAATAGTGTATTTGATCTCTTTTGTTTGACAATTGAGACTTCATTTTCACGTTGAGCAGTAGAATCTCAATTTTTTTTATAACTTTTAACTTCTTAGGAGGCTCTGCATAACTTATGTACTTGCTAGCATTTGGATTGTCCTTATTCTATTGTCGTATAAATAAGAAAGAAAAACCATGTTTTCTTAGTGAGTTGAAGTACACTTGCCCTAGGTGTCAATAAATTGAGATTATTAATTTGTATGCTTATTTATGATTTATAGTTACTTATAATATTCTCTTTGTAGTGTAAATCTGCAGATGATAAGAGTTAAGAAAATTATTTAAGGCTTATCGAAATTCTCTTAATTTTGCTTCTTAATCCTACATCTATGCTTTGAACCCTTAGCATGATTATCAAAATTAATTTGGAAACTATAGTTGGCTAATATCATTGACGTTCTATATTGAGTTTGAATTCTTCCTTTTATTCCTATTGACCATTTTAAAACATATTGTTCTTCCTCTTTCGATATGCATGTATGTAAGTTTCAAGACGAGTGATGGACAGACGTGTCTCATTTTTCCAGGTTCATTGTAGTATGTTATTTCTTTGATGTGGAAGCTGGATAAATGTTGTTAATATGTACTCCTGTGTTTTTCTTTTACCTGAAATCTGGATAAATGTTGTTTATGTTTCCTCCTGTTTTGGGTCTCTTTTTTCATTAGGATATATATTTTTCCCATTTGGTTACACAATTTGGGACATAAATGTTCATGTTGCTGCTTTGCTTGCATTTTGAAGTTACTAAGGTATGTGAATTCAAAATTTTGTGGGTCGGCGTTTTCCTATGCTTGGATCACCTTTTTTTTGTGCGCTTTAGTTTCCTTCTAAACATGTTTAATGAAATTGTGAATCATAGAAAAACATGTTAGCCAAGAACAAATATGGGCTTAAAGAGACAACAAGCAATCTGTTTTGAATATGTCACTGTATTGCAGTAACCACATCTATGATAAGTCTGAATTAGCTATATCAACAAAAAATTATAATCTAAATTAAACAATAGAGATTCTGTCCATTTGGGACTAGAGAAAGGCTTTAGAACAATTGCTTTGGTGCCTTTTCTTTTAAGTTCTCATAGTTCTACACTTCTATACCTACTTTATCATGCAATGAATGTAACCAGTCAACTACAATTTTTTTCATCTTATTTAGTATTTGTCAAATTCGTTATAAAATGTCATACATGAAATCTTGAAAAAACTGTGCTTGACAATGTATTAAAGAAAGAACAAAGAAGCTCCGGAAATTCAAGCAATCATATAACAAATGAGGTGCTCTTTTGAGATGCCAAATGTATTATTGAAACCATTTGCCAACTAATGTTTCTCCTGAGATGTCTAGATGTCCAAGAGATAACATGTATTCTATCTCTGAACTCAGAACTCAGATAAAAAATTAAGTTCTTAGAATAGCTAGCTTGGAGGGTTCTATGCCCAGTTTATCAGTTGGAACCAAAAAAATAAAATCAAATTAGGAACACGGAAGTACAAAATTCTACTCAAAAGCAAAAAATGCAAGAACCCAACATATTGTGACCACCAAATTGGGAATTCAAGTTCAAGGATGGATATCCAATTTACCAGAAGCAAATGAAAATTACAAAACACCCAACATTGGGAAACTGAAGAACAAATATGATGTTGACAAAATTGGAGAAGAGAGGAAGAGTGATGGAAGGGAAAAAGTGAGAAATTGAAGAAGAAAACAGGTGTCACAAGTTCCCATGTATTGAGCCATGTGTCCCATATTTATTCACATGTGTCTTGTGAAAGGATTGTACTCAGCCTAAATTTACGTACAATAAATGCTGCCTTCGGTACAACCAACTGATGCTTTGTTCGTCCCAGCCTTATTGGCTTATACAATATGGTAATAGTACACCTTTGTTAGCTTGTTGTACAAATTGTATTGCTGTGTTAGTATCAATACCAGTTCTGCTAATTTTATGGGGCTACTGGTTTTCACTGGTGACATGTATAAAATGTCATTGCCGTTAATGGATCTCTCCGAGGAATTGATTACATGTAAGTGCAATTCATAGCCCTCTCAAGTGAAGTATGAGGGCTTGCTTATAGAGTTGATTCAAAGCTTAAACTAAGGTTGACAAAAGGTAGTAGCTGCTAACATACTATATATTTACAATGGTAGGTTCATGAGCCTATTAATTATGTTTAATGAAGTTAACTGATTTGTAGCTGATAGATCATTTGTATGAGTACATATTGAGGAATATGTTGTTGTAAAGCTAATATAGATTGTATGAATATAATTTTAAAAACATACTGGTACAATCTTTATTTGTTAAATAAGTTATTTTTGGACCCTACAGAGAATGCCGAGAATTTGAGTAGAGAGGGCCATGACTTCTCAATACAAACATATAGTGCCTTAATTTTTTAATAATTATAATTTAATAATTATCTTTGCATGTGCTTGTGGATAAACATCTATTCATCTTTTGGACACATTTTATTAAAATTATTCGGAGACCTGAAACACAAAGTTAACTAGATTCACACTATTATAGGTTAGGGAACAATGTACTGAGTGGTATCTTCTTGCACAATGAAATACTTTCTTAAGTAAAATATTCTGTCAAGATTTGATTCTTTTCCTGACTTTTGAATTGATAAGCTTGAAATATAATGTAACTTAGACTTTCTTCTTTCCTTGCAATTCTAACTTATGATGATATGTTCCTTTAGAGTATTGTGTTATCTAAATTCTCTGCAAATTATTTTACTAGAAAAACATGTTTTATGGCACAAAGTGGAGAATAAAACAAATATATTAAAAATTAGTTCAAAGAATAGGAAATGCTTTCCTGTAAGTCTTAACGTAGGAGAGAGCACAATAAGCCCCTGTAGCTCAGCGGATAGAGTCTCTCTTTCCTAAGCAAAAAGTCATAGGTTCGACCCCTACTTGGCGTGTTACCCTCAGCTCTTTTTTCCCAAAAACAAATACATAGGAGAGAACAGCGAATGAAATTTAGAGGAAACCACCCCTTCTGCTTCTTCCATTAAAAAAAAGGTAGTCTTTCCTTGATAAATAGCATCTTGAAGTGAAGCAAAGGCATTTGAAAGAAAGAAATGATGAAAAGAACTTGAGGGAACTTCTGGTGAGTCGTTAGCTCATTGAGCTTTCTCCTATGATTTTTTTTGGATTTTACCTGTCATAGGATAGTTTTTACCATTGTGTGGTGATTTCGTTTGTCAATTGAATTTAAAGCGCCTCTTTATACTTTACATAAGCTCCTCTTTTGTTGTCAAGGTGCATTTTGCAAAGAAGTGACTACTAAAGAGCTAATGTGGTGTTAATAGAAAGAGAGATGTGGCCAGTTTGATTTAGTAATAGGCAAAGACAACTCGGTTGCTGGCTATAGAGTTGTTTGAGGGGACTGAAGCCCTTCTCTGTCGGCGAGTGCGATTTGCGCTACACGAACAGTCCACAAGGAGCCAATTAAAGCAGGAGCCTCTCACATGATGAGATGATACAGTCTGCAGGTAAGTTACCAAATGTGCGTAAAATAATTGTAGGTGCAACAACAAATAAAAGTGAAAAAAATACTAACAGTAGCAGTCGGACTAACATGCAGAGAATTTGAAAAATGCTTATAATTGTGAGTGCTCTTTTTCTTTACTAAAAAAATTAGGATAAGAAGTTGAACTTAATTTTATATTACTGTATCGACTCTTAAATAGAGAAAGTGAATCACTTTAGCGTGAGCTGCAAATGTTTTCTTCGCAATCATGTACTTTTTTTAATTCCATTTTGTACCTTACAACATTAGACATTTTCCTCGATACAAAGTGATAGAACTTACTTTTTTTAAGCTTGAACTTCAGGTGTGATTTCTATTGTATCTATTTTGCTTTTCTTTAATTTATTTATTTTCTTATACTTTTTAAATCATAGATATGATATGTAATGGTTTGATATCATCCTAGAGGTGAGAGGGAGTTTAACTACTTGGTTGAACTTGATCTTAGAATTTTGTATCATGATGCTTTTGAGTAAAAAAAAAAAAAGATAGCGAGGGATTCAAGTTCTCACTAAATGAATCCTTATCCACTCACAAGATTTTCATGAGTTGTGTAGTGAGATGTCTGCTCTACTTAGAGATGGGAGAGAACACCATTTTACTCAAAAAAGGGAATCCTTTAAGCATCAACGTTTAGGCTTTTATATATAGCTTCTCTATAGAAGGAGAAAAGCAAAGGAACTTCATAGTAGTACTGCACCAAGCTTAATGATCAATTGATGAACTTTATAGTATTTTTTCTATATATTGCCTTAATTGTGGCCAATATGACTGGCTTAATGATGGTCTTATCTCAGCTAATGACTGATTAACATTGATGTTATTTCTTACCACAATGGATTCGGAGCAAATGGACTTGTCCAACGTTTTGAACAACATATTTTAGCTGTGTTTGTATCATCGATCAGCCTCACCCTGGCGCATATGTTGAATAGTTGTTTTATGCACTTCTTTAGAAGTTCAACTCTCTTACCTGAGTTTAAGATCTGGGGATTAGATGACCCATTTTTTAGGCATTCATGGTGTTATTTTGTTTTAATTAATTTAAGGATGTCTATATTATCTATGAAGGTGTTCTCTTGTGTAAACTAAGCGACACTTTTGTATCAATATAGCCAATGACGCTTACTGTTGTGTATCATCAAGCATTTACTACTTTAAAAATGTAAAATGTTGGGCAGCACGGGATGTGCTCCTCTAGTATATATATATATATATAAATCATTTACTCCAACTTCCAATGGGGTTGATTTAAATCTTTAGTAGGAATCTAACCATTTATATTCGCACAAACCTCTATTGCTCGAATTTTTCAAAAATATGTCATACCGGTGTCAAAGATAAATCATTTACTCCAACTTCCAATGGGGTTGATTTAAATCTTTAGTAGGAATCTAACAATTTATATTCACACAAACCTCTTGCTCGAATTTTTCAAAAATATGTCATATCGGTGCCAAAGCAGTTTTTAATCTATGTGGTGATGTGGACCCCCAAAAATATACAATTGGAAGATCCAATATGCATTTGTCTAACATTTTTGAAAAGTTCGAGCAACGTGGCTAAAAACCATTGAATGATAACACATTTGCGTTTCAGTTCTCGAGTTAAATCCTATTAACAAAGTAATCTGCACTTGCTGATAGCATGTACTATACAAAATAATACAGGTAGTAGTGTTTAGCCTAGCCATGTCAAAACGCACAGGTTCAACCTATTTCTGGATGCACTCAAACAGAACAAGGGTCTGCTATGCACCCTATAATATGTTGGAATTTCAATGTATAGTAGGGTCCAACATGTTTCACCCACCGTTGCTAAACAAACCTGCTAAACCTTTCAAAACTTGAAAACACTGATTGCCGCACTTTTCATTTTGGATTTCTCAGTAGATTTTGACCTGGATGCGGTGATTCAATCAGTTATGGTAGAATAGAACACGAATAACCCGACATGTGTGTTGTGAATTCCGACAGCTCCATGGCGGTGAGATGTTTGTCCAGAGTGTTCAGATCGATCACATGAGAGATCTTCATTGTAACAAGGAATTAACCTTATATTTCTCGAACTCTGCCTGACTTTGCTGGTAATTTGGATCATCTTTACACTTTGGTGAGGGCATGTCAAGCAGTAAATTCACTTTTTGGGATATATCGTCTTGACGATTAGTATGTTGGAATGTTTTCTTTCTCTCAAGAATGCTTCTGGTACCTTTTAGCATCTCGTGAACCTGCATATGACATGCATCAAATTAGTGAAAATAACATATATATATATATATTCTCCTTTCTTGTCCCATGGTATGTTAATGTTATAGCTTAACATTTCCAAGCACAGTTGGACAAAGCTTTATGCACTGAGAATCGAAAGGCTACTATCCAGGTTCTGTTACTATGATTCATACTGGTTATGTGCCTCCTAAGATTTCAGATAACGTGCCTGGCTCATTTGAGGCCGATCTGTTGAAGCTTGCTGTATGCATAAAGAGGCAACCATAACCATCCGATTCATCTGTTCTGAGTCATAGGCATCCCCAAGTGATGGATCAACTAACCCACTGTGATTCTTACTAAGCAGCATTGGTTTGGCCTGCAACATGGGGTTATCATAGTAAGTTTTAGTATGATCCATTGCCAGAAGAAGTGGCAATTTTAATATACTACATCTTCTTCCTAATCACTAAAGGACATACAATTGAGATGATTGCATACCCACATCACAACACTATTACGAGATTCATCCAAAGCTGGACGTCCAGAAATGAGCTCTAACAACAAAACGCCAAAGGCGTAGACGTCTGTTTTTTCATCCACAACACCATGCATGAAGAACTCAGGAGGGAGGTATCTGTCATGGAATTTAGAAATATATATCATTATGGGAGATCATTACAGTATATAAGTTTTTTCAGTTGAGATTATGATCCACAGACCCAAATGTTCCTTCAAACTGAGATACAGTGAGGTGAGTCCATTGATCAGGAAGCCATTTTGCAAGTCCAAAATCAGATATCTGCAGAAAACTAAAAGTTGAACATCAAAATGCCGCAAATTGATGTGAGAAAAATAAAACCCCTGTAAATTTTATGTTGATAGAAGTTCATGGACTGTGGATCTACTGACGTGCAGAGTAAATAAAACAGAAACAAATAACACTGTATTTTATCAGTAATGCACTAAATTGTTCTTGTGCTATGTCAGTTTGAAGAAAACTTCATGTTTGGGACAAGTAAAAAAAAAAAGGTTCCATCAAGAGATTAGGTATTGTACGAAAGGTATTCTTACAAATGAAATTCAATTATTGCTGAAAGGTGTTTAAATGCCAGACAACAAAGCGACTCTAAAACATAATACAATAGCTTTTAACTTCACAAGTACTTGTTCAAAGAGATACCTGAGCTTCAAAATCTTCCGTCAGCAAAACATTAGCTGTCTTGATATCTCTATGGATGATTCTCCTCCGGCAACCCTCATGGAGATATCCAAGGCCAGCGGCAGTGCCAAGAGAGATATTATACCTATAACACCAAGACAACTTACCCTTTTCACCTGAAAAGAGTAATGCGTAATAGAGAAAACTAATTAACGGTTAAGAATCTACAGAAGAAATAAATTCAAAAGAAGCTAATGATGAACAGACCATTAAGCAGATTTGCTAAGCTTCCATGTGGAGACAGAGGAAGGACAAGGTGCATCCCTCCTTCAACTCCATATCCAATAACACCAGAAATGTTGGGATGGTTGACATGTACCAGAATTCCGAGCTCAGATAAGTAGTCCGCTGTCATCTCCTCTTGAGTTCCCCTGATCAGCCTTTTAACTGCCACCAGTTGGCCATCTTTAAGATGTCCCTTATATACTTCAGATGAACCTCCCTCGCCGATCAGGTTTTCTTTGAGAATGACATAAAGAATAATGAGCACCACAATATGCTATTTAATCTGGTAATTTGCTAAATAAAAGTACTAACTAAACATTTGGGAGATACAAATAAGCTCATCATGCACAAGCAGTTGAAAGTTGAAAAATTGAGTTGTTCTGAAGTTCAAAGTGATATTTTCTTTCAAGTTGGCAGCCTTAGTTGCAGATATTTGGATAAAAATTAAATCGTCTAAAGACGAAATAGTAGAGATACAAAGAAACTCATACCACGGCTAAAGTTGCCGGTAGCTTTCTGAAGATCAGAGAGTGGGAAATTCTTCCAGTGCGCTTGAAAACAGTGACGTAAATCAGCATCTAGATTAGAAGAAGGCGCCATTGGAATGCTCTGTTCTGTACTCCTACTTCTCCATTTCGGTAGCATCTTAATAGAAGGCAGCGAAGGCATGCTAGGATGGAAAGTATGCAAATGCATGGCTGAACTTATCTTTAGTCTTTTAATGAAACCTTTCCACTGGGATTGAAATTTTCCATCTGAATCTGAAGTGTTGCTTGACTTTGAAGTTGTAGACTCAGCATCATCTTCGGAAGCATCTCTTATAGACTCTTCAGCTACGTCATCTCGTGATTGAACCTTGTCTAGAGGTTCTTCAGTTGAATCCTTTTCTATTTTTCCTTCACCCACAGTGAGACACCGCAATTCTAGCATAACATGATGACATGTTACATATTACAAAGATAAACATGTACACAAACTAATCAACAGATCAAGATGAGTAGTATGATCTAAAAGGACATCCAAGGTTAAGAAATATAGTTTTACCTTCAGCGGAGATAGAAATGGAAGCACAAAAGAGTAGCTTATTTTGCCCCACCTTCGAGAGTCCCTTTTCCGTGATTCCATTGGAGGGATTCTCACTGTAACACAGTTAGAACTATCAGTTATTTCGACAAGTCATTTACTCAAACACATATATTGTAGTAGGGCAATTGTTGAAACATCAAGCTAATGGTTTCTTTGTCCACTTTCATTCAAATCTCAGGCCAGTACTCAACTAATCCTCTCAGCTAAATTCTCTTACATATATATGCTTTTGAATTCGATCTATCTGTAGCTCCCTTAACAAAAACTACTCAAAGATAAATCCGAAGTTGTAAATACAGCAGTCCCATAAAATAAAATACATTTGTTGTTCACGCATATACAGCAAAAAAACATTTCTAATGAATTATTAATAAGTTTTTATTCATATTATCCACCATTCGTGTGCATATTTCATTGCATCATAATGACACAAATGTATACATACATCTTGCATTAGAAACAAAATTAATTACGTTGGCAACCTATCTGTTAATGGTACAATATACAAAAATAAGCTACAACATTTCCTCATCAAAAATCATACCAAGGGAAACTAAAATCAATCAGAATAGAAGATACCATGGGGCAGGAAATGGTTCACGAGTAGTTTTCATGGGGAAAACGACGATGAATTAGCCAAACAAAAATTGAACCCCGAGTGGCCTGAGCAGGGGAGAAGGGATCGGAGCCTCTCCAAGAGAAACCAAAAATGAATGAGAGAGAGAAAGATTTGAAGGAGATGAGAGGGAAATAGTGGTTGTCATGCTGTCTACCTGAATCTTGCCTCCTCTCTATGAGCAAAATTCGGAGTTTTCTCCATATTTACGTGCATGATTTCTTTTTGTCCCCTAACCTACGTGCATGAAAATAACAACTACTCTAATAAATTTAGGGAAAAACTCTGATTTTTTTCCTCAACTACATCGTTAGTGCTATCACCTCACAATATATTAAAAAAATATGTTAAATTTCGAACTCAATAATTTCATTGAGACGCCAACGTGGCAGATATTATCAACAAAAACAAAAAATATAGATTTAATCGACAAGAGCCTCAAGGAATGGAACACACGTCACCTTCAATGAGAGATTTGAGCTCCACAAACAACGGATCCTCTCTTTTCTCTTTCCATTACAACCATGAAAAATATTTGTCTAAACACAAATTGCAACCAACTATTTTAGTTTATTAATTTATGAATATTATCAATTAATTATACATGACAAATTATGTATCATGCACTAATAGAATCACTTGAAGTACCATTTCATAGGAGGTACGACCAAAATTAATCATAGTGGGATACCTTTGTCTTGTTGATATTGGTATTATATTTTCTGGTGAAAGTATTATCCTTTCAAAAACTGAAAGTTGTAATCTGAAATAAGTTATAAATATTTTGTAGCTATAAATTATTTATTTAAAAGTAAAAATTTAAATATAAAATTGTGTCATTTTTCTTGCGACTAAAAAGGAAACATTAAAATTGGGATAAAAAAAGTAAATATTTTTAAAATGAAAAAATGTCATATTCTTGTACTCTTAAAAAGAGTTATATTTACCCTTATTTTTTTGATATATTTATCCTTATCATCCAACTTTGAGTAAATATTTACCTTTGGAGTTAACTCTCATGTCTCCATCCTTATTATTTTATGCGTATATGTTCAACTTTATACAAGTTCAAATATCTATTTGTATATATTCAAAATTGGAAAGCATAAATGTAAAATGATGTCAAGTTAAATGACATATTTATGTATGATTCTTTTAGAGAGTTTCATTTACTTATAAAAAAAAATACTTTAAATAAATTCCTATTTTAAAACTTTTTTAAAAAGGAAAAAAGGCATACACCATTCTCCCCATAAAAACAACCCCTTTACCCGCGCACCCCTCGCCCCCACATCTTCTCGATCCTTTTTCTCTCTCCTCTTTGTATTTAAGCTTCTGTCCTCTAAACAATTTTTTTCAAATTCAAAACCGAGCAACCAAAAGAAGATAACTGTTTTTCCCTTTTCCTTGACAATTGAGAGAAATAAATAACATTACACAAAACAATTTCCCTCCTTCCCTTACAACAAGGAACAGGAAAAATCAGAAACTATTCAACCTTCTTTTTTTCAATCCTGATAACCCATTTTCAACAACTCTGTTGACTTTGTTCTCCTTCATGCTTTGAACGATTTGATTTTTTATTATACCAAAAAAAATTATGGCAACAGAGATTTTGCGGCCACAGGATATATTAACTCAACGGTTCAGAGTTTCACCGTCGGCGTGTTATCGTCGGAGAAACAACTTTGGAAACGGAAATGACTATTTTAACCCTAGGTCTTCTTATGGGAACCGGAAACAGGTGGTCAGAACGGAAAGGGAAAGATCTGAGAAGAAGAAGGTGAAAAACCAACCTGAGCCGTTGATGAGGAGGAGATCTGCGAGTTCCGAGGATTTGAGACCGACTCACAACGCCGGTAAGTCTAACGGTGGCGTAGTTATGGGACAGGTGACGATTTTGAGGAGAGGCGAGTCTTTGGATTCGCTGAACTCCGTTTATGGAACCGGACCGGGTCAACCCGAAATGGTGCGCAAGCAGATCCGGGTCGGGTTATCGTCGGCCGACGTCTACGCCGGTTCAGCGTTTTCGAATTCGCCGTCGCCTAGAGCTCTTCCTTTGCCTTCCTTTTTCAACAAAAAGCAAGAAGATTTCAAGTCTGATGACTTTGCGACTAGAGATTTGAGGCGCTTGCTCCGGCTGGAACACTAGGAGGATCCGGTTATGACCTTTCCCTAAAAATGATCCGACCCGACCCGAGTCGACGAAATACCGATAAAAGTGATAGAATTTTCGGGATCTTAATTCTCCATGATTTTTTTTAGACATGTGGAGAAGATGAAAAGGTCTGAAATTTGAGAAATTTAGAAAAAGAATTATATATATTTTTAATTTTTCTTAAAATTTTTGTAAGATATGAATTTATTTTTATTGATCAATATTGGGAGGGTTTTGTTGTAATATGGGAATGGAATATTGTAATATATATAGTACTATATGATAAAATATGGGAATGGGAGTAATTATGGGAGAATTAATTAGTAAAGTGGTTGGAGGGGAAGAAGATGAGTATATAAGAATGGTGTGCTGCTCTGTTAATGGTGTTAGAGATGACTGAAGATGATGTTGAAAGAGGAACATTTCAGTTTCTTCTTGTAAATCGTAAGATAATACTTATAAATACTACTAATATTCAGTGATCAACAGCTTTACTATTTGTTATGGTTTTATTTAAATTAATGGTCTATCGACATAAATCTATAGTCTCAAAATTTGATCGATTGTTAAAATTAAAATCTAATCTTCAAATATTTTTAAATTTTCAAAAGTGGCATAGTCCAATTTTTGAGTTTTCAAAGCAAAATGACATCCTTCATGATTTGGGTAAGCAATTGGATTGCTCCCTCAGATCCATTAGAAACACTATGTGGAGGTGAGAATGGCATGGAAGCTCCTATAGGCTCCATTACCTTTGGGGGATGTGGGACTAGAGTAGGGCTGGCAAGGGGATCGGGTTGGCCCACCCCGGCCTGCGACCGGTTCGAGAATTGGTTCGTCGGACTCGGTCCCGTAAGTTCTTGCGGGTTGGGAGGGGTTCGAGATAGGGGACCGGTTAGGGGCCGGTTCACCCTTTGGTCCCGGTCGAATCGGCCCGGTCCCGACCCGACTGAACCGGCCGGTTCCGCGGGATCCCCTCAATTAATATTTTTTTTTTATATCCGTTGGGGCAACAACTAGTGGCCCCCCAAACGGATTTATTTACCTTTTTTCACTTCCCCAACACCCCCTACCACTCTCTACTTTTAATACTTTAATTTAAATCCTCAAGTTATCATAAATACACTTTAACTCATTTTTAATATTATAAATACCCCTCTATCCCTTATTATTTCTTACAAAATCATCTATTCTCTCATCTATTTTCTATATTCTCTCAATCTTAAGTCTCAATTTTTTATTACATTTAAGTCTCATATTATATAATAATACATATATTTCAATTCTAAATTTTCATATTATATCATAATATATATAATTCTCATATTTGCTATCAAGTATTGGAGTTCCAAATTACAAGTTACAACAAACTACAAGCTTCAAGAAT
>JAJOOS010007194.1:0-16869 GCA_029582725.1 Solanum chiquidenum
TAAGATAAATGAGTACGATCGTCCCCATGCACGACCTGAAAAAGGAAGATATATACTTTTAGTCGATTGCTAGAGCTGTATAGAAGCGATAACTAAACGCCAGAAGAAATATATGTACAATATGGAGCAAAAGAAGTGTCATGTAACTAAAGTTGCATGAACATCTTCAACATACTGGCTCACACTTAATTTACCAAAATGTGTAAACCATCAATCGCGTAGGGATAGATAAGTTGTTATATTAACAATACTGCCAAGAAGACAAACAACTTCTTGAATGAGTCAACATCACATGACTAATTTCCAATTTCTTCCTTCTTACCGATGATTATGCTTATGCTTCTGTGCCCCCCCATAGCCATATCATCTATATTTCTCCTTCAAGAATATTTAACCATTACAATGAATCTTCAGTAGAGACTGTGATAACGACCTACTCTGTATTGGTTATTTTCTTTAATGATTAAATAAGTAATCGATGCATTTTCTCAGCTTTTTTCCAACTAGAATCATATCTAGAGATTTGCCTACCAACAACTTGTGAGTGAGTATCAAGACAAAACACTTTGTATAGTAGTAGACTGACATCTTAACATCTGCATTCAACTCTGATCAGTAGGCTTTTGACAAAGAATTCCATGCAATTAAAAACAAATAATCTTCCCCCTCACCATCTCTCCACCCACTCACCCACCCGGTCATTAAGTTGTCTAAACACCGTAACTCAAGATCTAATGACCAAATAACATCTCCCCCTGCCAAATCCCAAAATAAAAGCAACCCTACACATCTTTATAATAAACAACATCAATCGCATCCTTTTAACCTTATTATTCCTATCCTGTCTGCATTACTTGCTGCTCTAATAATAAATATCCATCTCAAACACAGACAACCAAAAATCAGACAATGACAGGGAGAAAAAAGGGCATGGGTGCTTGCACGTGCATTCGATAAAAGAGAGCATAGTTCATTGAGAAACCATGTTACAGTCTACCATTTTCTGGTAGTTATAACCTACAATATTCAAAATCAAGGGATGACAAGCAGTACAAATCCATAGCTTTCAAAATGATTAGCTTGGTGAAACATTTATACCCTCAATTATTATGGTTGGCTGTGCAATACTTGTTCCATATTCATTCATGCAGATGATTGCACATGACAGCTCATTCTCATCATCTATTTCCACACAGAACCGGCTCTACTATAGAGCCACTAAAGCAATGGCTTGGGGCCCCAACTTTTTCGGGGATGCACTTTTTCCCAAGGATGTGTTCTTGTTGGATTTGAAGAGAAAGTTTTGGTTAGAAAGTAAAATATTTTTTTACCTTAATGTGGGGATCGTTGCAATAATTGGGAAATGAAATAGTTTTTAGGTATTTGTAGTTTTTTTTTTATGTGGGTACTTTTTTGTTACCTCATTTATATCCAATAACAACTAACATGGACCACATTTTCCCTATATTTACTTTTTTCATTTTTCCTTTCACTATTCTTATTCTCTTATCATTAAATATTATAAAGTCTAACCAAACCTTCTGCATTCCACAAAAAATTCAAGCATTGCAACAGCCAATCATTATATTGTAGCAACACAACATTAGTTCGATATCATTTTATCAACTTACCAAATTTCCGAGTCAGGTTTTATTATTCAAATTTTATATTATATTTTTTCACTAAAATTTTGTCATTGTTGATATTCTTACTTCATAAATATATATTCTTGTTTTAGATATATATTCTCTTCTTTTTTTGGGCCAAATAGACCCAACAGGTCAGATTTAGATTAATAAATCAACTAAGTACTTTTAGATAAATATTCTCGTTTTAGTTATTATAAGAATTTATTCAATTTAAATATGTCAACTAGAAAATATGATTTGACATCAAAATTTAAAAGCTAATTTTTTTTTTTAGGGCTTCTTTGTGAAGGTTGGCTTAGGCCTCACTCTTCTTGAGCCGAGCCTGCTGATACACCAACTACATCAACTTAACAGATTATGAGAAATGAATATAGTATTGGTAATGAATGTAACGAATGCAATGTTTTTAGCACCAAAAAGGAAAGAAGCATAACATGAAAAGAACGGATTCAGGAATTAAACTTACATGACTGAGAAAAGGAGAACAACTCTTCTTGAATTGAAAGATGCAGAGCGCTTGTATTTTCTCAATCTGTTGCTAGGTGTATCATATACCTTCTCGGTCAAACATTTATCTGCCATTTAAAACAAGAAACACTTGTGAACTTTTTCATCTCATTGTACAACTTAAGCTCAAATCTGGTCCTGATATGAGGTGAAGGAACCACCTTTTTCAGCTAACTGAAAAGTCATTGAACCTTTACTTGCTCTTTTATTATACGGAAACAATCAACAACTCAACCGCAATAGAAGACAGGATGACCAGTGATATATACTGATGCTGTCTAATCAGAGCAGTTGCAACTTGCAAAGGCAAACTTAAGTATCTAAGTATATTTGATAATTTTCTTTTTGATCAGTAAGTACACTTGATAATATACCATGGTAAAACATATATTTTGATTAATTGCCTAGAAATGACAAGTTGATCTAGGAACAACATCAAACGTTTTCATCTGTAGAGAACTCTTCAGGAAATAAGAACAGACATGGGGTCTGGGGAGCACTTCATGAACATGATATGCCGATTATATTTCACTTTTGAGATATTGAGATTGTAATGTAGTTAATTTGGTAACAAGGTTTTACATGGTTTCCCCAATACAACTGCAAAAAGAAGAGAACTTTAACGACTGGATTTCAAAGTATGCACTAGCAACCCTTTTGCAACCAAGTTGATAACACAGGAAAGGGAAAAATTAGGTGTTTGACTACAGATTTGGGAGTAGGTTAGTGCGGCAAGTTTCAACTTTGACATCTCTAAAGCAGAATATCATTGACACTATAACCCACCATAGTTACAAGTCATTATGTACTTCATGTCGCCACTCGTGGTGTTATTATAAAATAAAAAAATAAAAAAGAGCTGTGATAGTTGGAAACTGAAGAAGAGCCTATCACAGGAGTTATCCACAAGTATGTCGTAAAGCTATTTACAGAGAATGCATTGATTCTTAGAGAATTCTTCTACTTTCTTAACTAGCATGTGGATATAATCATGAGAATCGGAGACTGTTACATGTCTCGGTTATTTCACCAAAGACCAACCAGATCTGTCATCCTTCCCTGAAGAAATAGTTTCCAGTTTTGAATATTTTTGAAACATTAGTCAAATATATATCTTTATGAGTGAAAATATAGGAAGATACTCTGGCAGGATTCAAGCTCATTAGAAGCATCCAATTGACTTGAGCAAATTTGATAAAATGTATTTCAAAACATAATAAGGAAAACTGCAGAGGAAAAATAACAGGTATCATCTATAACAAAAATCATATTTGGAAAATCCATAACAGAGTGATTGATTGCAGAAAAGAATCTACCTTTACATGCAAATTTGGGCAACTCAAAGCTGTTATTCATCATCTGTTGCATGAACTTTCCTCCCATCAGTGATGAAATTTCTCTCTGAAACATACTCTGAAATGCAATTAATTTGTTAATATTCAGCATTACATTAACAAAATCTCAATTAGAGAACAAACTAATACCAAATACGAAAAAGCACCATAAGAACCCTCTAGAAGTAACATCCTCCCACGTGATGATGTTAAAATCATTAAATTCATAAGAGGCACTTACAGATACATAGTCATCCGTCTTAACATTTCCATTCATTTCCTCAGTGGATTTAGGTGCGTCAAATTTTCTTTTGTCAATATCTATGGCCAAACAATATGAGCCATAAGCATCTGAGCTATCATTTTTCAGGTTGGCATGGTTTCCACCATTTGATTGGGCATCCATTGAAATTGAAGTCTTCAGGTTCACCATATCCAAATGTGATTCACAACGAGGACCTTTGGTTCCTTCATCAGGTAATTTAACAAAATTCAGGGAATCTTGGCTTTGCTGAAATAGAAATAGTTTAAGTTACTTCAACATCCTAAATAAAAGAATTTGAAGAGATGATCAAATAAATAGAGAAGCACATATGATGATGAACTAACAAACAAATTAGTCATTATTAGAAAAAAAAGAGAGAGATTGGGTTAAAAATTTCTAACTAGATAATTTTGATGATTAGGGAAGTGCGCATAAAAGGATAGGTGAAGCATAAGAAATATTACCTATTGCCTAAAGGAAGATAATAGTAGCACATAATATATGGTCGCAATGTCCTACAGCTACAAAAAGTACAAGATGCATTCTGCTTTATGTTTTTCTTGCTCAAATGATATAACATGTACTTCTTGTTGTTTGGACAAGGGACTTTAAAACATGATATGTTTGTATTAAAAGGTTTAAGCTGCATGTAAGCCAGGAAAATTTATCCTTGGCACATTATAAAGTTTACCTTACACTGACCTAGCTGGAAGTTGATACAGCTCAAGTTGTAAAGAGAAAACGTGATAGCAAACATTATACTTCTAAATGATATGGGTAACCAGGTCATCATATGAACTCCCGAAAGCAAAACTAAGGTACATTTTCAATTGTCATGCAAAATTTGGATGTTATCTTAAGCTATGTTGTACAGACTCTTCAAACATGTCATCGAGTGCGTGTCGGATCCTTCAAAAGTAGTGCATTTTTGGAGGATCCGACACAGGTGCGGCAACATTTTTGGAGAGTCCAAGCAACCTAGATCTTAAGAACTGAACCATCACCAAGAGCCCTTAATTATGGTCTTAAATCAACTCTATAATATTTTTACTGACCTCACTTCCGACACCGATAATATGGGGAATTACTAAGTAGATTGTTCTTGTTAAGAAATAGTCATCTATGATTCATAAGTCTGCTGCTACCCTTGTTCATCTTTTAGAATGAAAATCCAAACTTCAAGAACACTCTCTTATAAGGCACAAGATACAAAACAAATAAAATCTTTCACACCACATCAAAGGATTTGCCAATCAAATAATTGGTTCAGTGGTCCCTACTTTCAGCAAAGGCAAAAGCATCAGAATGTAGGACTTGCATTTAAGCTTAATCGCCAGTTCGCATTAAATGGTGACAGAATATAAAATTAAGAATATCTAAGAGACAGTGACCAAGAATTTGAACTTTTTCAAAACTCAATTGGTGCAAGAAAACCATCCAAGCCTAGAGCTGAATAATCTCATATAGTATCCAAAGTGTTTTTGATGTTCAATGTAGTCTAGAGAATAGTAACTGGCATCAACTTTTGACCACCACTTTGCTAATGAAACAAGAGAAGTAAAAGCAACACAGTATCACTTTCTGACTGGAAATAAAGGTTCCTTTAAAAGACACATCTACTCTAAAATGCAATTGAGTTAACCACCAACACTTACTCCATTTATAAGCTGTCATATCTCCAACTGTATCTCAATAAATTTCTTTAAAAATAAATAAAATTTGCAACCACAATGACCATGAAGAACATTTTGGCACTACGTACACATAGAAGTTAAGATTCATAAAACACACTGAAGTGAACCCAGTCTAAACAAATTGACTAATACATCAAATAAATTACAGCGAAATTCCAACAGAAAAAAAAACGTATCCAAATCACGAAACAATAAACACATCGATATACAGCTTAATCTACATAAAATAAAAAAATAAAAGCCTAAAATAAAACATCTCAATTAGATCGAATTGTCACATTACTATTTGTACTACTTGCAAAAAAACTCATTTCTTCATAAGTAAATGACAAATATAAGCATTTAACCCACTGTACAAACAGTAGATTCAAGGACCGCAATGAACTTAGGCTTTTTGCTTAGAGAAATCAAAATTCCTTACAACAAATTAACAATACCACAAAAAACACAATTAACTCAAATATAACAACCGTTCTCACTCATATCTTCATAATTTCTAGACAGATAACAGTTATTCACTCAACGCATATAGACTCAGGCTACACATTTCAAACAGATAAAAACTGCATCAAAACTCCAACAATAACCAAAATCAAGCCAAAAAAACAACGAGAACAGCACAATGCAGCTATCGAACTGAACTAAAACTGCAATTAAAGCTCAAATTGATTAAAAAAGCACATAGCGTACTATTTAAGAAAACTCAATTGATTCCAATAAGGCAACAAACCGTACCTCTTGGCTCGAATTCACCGCCATTTTCACAAACCAAACAATAGATTCCGAATACTCTATTTCTCCAACTGCATTACAGTATGTATAAATCCAGAGAGAGAGAGAGATAGGAGTAGTTTGTTTAGGGGGGTAGGTGGGGTGAATATGGAACGTTACAGGAAGAAGAGGGGGGTGGGGGTGGGGTAATATGCCAGGAAAGCTCCTGATCACGACATTGATGATCACGACAAACATCTATACGAGCTTGGATTTGGACTAAATTGCCCTTTTGACGTTTCTATAATATAATCTAATACTCCTATTCATTTTCATGACGGTTATAAAAAATAACTTTTACCTCTGTGTTTTTTTTAATTAAAATATTTTAAATTATTAATTATGGTAATATATAGTAGTTTTTTTTAATATAATTTTTAAATAATATATGTTACTTCTTATGTGTCAATTTATGTGGCACGATAGAGATAAAAGAGTTGAATTAATTTTAAAAAATATATATTTTAAGGTGTTCATTATTGTGATTTATAATACTTATCACGTAATTTTCAAACATATAACTAGTGGTGTTCATGATTTGGATAAAAATCGACCCAATTTGAAAAATCAGAATAAACCAATTAAATACGTAGATTTTATTTAGGTTTGATTTGGTTTGATTTTACATTTTTAAAAATTGATAATATTTGGATTGGTTTTAATTTATTAAAAAAAATCAAAGAAATAACTGAATCAAACTAACAAAAATTATATATATATATATATATATATAATATTTTGTAATTATACATACTTAATATACTATTTTTGATGAATAGTTTTAAATATCTCATAATTTTTTTCATCAAAATTTATTTATAAAAGCAAGAGCACCCAAGACAAAAACATTTATATTGGGAGGGACTAGAAATGTAAATGTTTCTTCCTTGTCTAGGCTAAAGTGATAAATTTTAAATCTTTATTAACAATAAATTCAGCGATCAAAAGTTATTGCTCTAACTATTTTTCTTTTCGAATCAATGTTGTCTTTTGTTTTCCTTTTTGACTGAATTGTTTATTTTATTTTTGTATATGGTTAATAACTAAATAATCGAATTGAAATTGATAACAACCACACCAAAAAATATTTTATATTTGGCTTGGTTTGATTTTAATAATTTGAAAATCGATTGAATTTGTTTAATTTTGATTTTGACCAATAATCGATTAACCAATCCATGAATACGCCTACATATAATTGATTAAAAAGAAAATAAAACATACAAATTCAAACAAAAAAGGTACTTAATTTTTAAAAATACTCTCGACTAGAAACAAGTATATCAACAAGCCATTGTTTTCTTGTAATCCTTCCATATAGGAGTAGTAATTAGTTAAAATATAGGGAAAATAACACTTGTATGCAAAAAGGGAAATTGTTTACAAGCGGCTACCGTTTACTTTTATAACCCCATGCTTTTAACTACTAATTCACGTTTACCATTTGATACTATCAAAGTATATATATATACTCTAATGGTATCAAAGAAGAAAAATAGTGATTTAAAGAAAACACTACTCAGTTACACCTTGATACCATTAGAGTATATATATATATATACTATGATGGCATCAAGGAGGAAGAAACAATGTTTCAATCAAATAATTGCTCAATTACTGCTTGATGTATTAGAGTACATAGATACCATTAGAGTATATATACACTTCGATGGTATCAACAGTGACTTAGTGAATAGAACAAGGGACAGTGAGGTAAATAATTTGGATTGCGGGTCTAATTAGGATAAATAGTTTGGATTTGATCCAATTTATTAGGTACATATTTTACCTACTGAGTCCAATTTGTGTAGTTTTCCTTAAAATATATTCCCTCCGCCTCCGGTTTTTTTTTAAATAACCTTTTAACTCTTTTTTAAAATTAATTCATAATAGGTGTCATTTTCAAAACTCAATAGAAAACTATTTCCCTTTTTCTAAATTAACTTTGTTATAATAAATTATGTAAACAAATTTTAAATGGTATTTTAGTTTATTTTTTTACATATTCTAGAAGTATCAAAATTGTATATTAAAATATAATGTTACGTTGTTAAATAATTATTTTAATTGTAATTAACATGTCTAAATGGATGTGTCACAACCGGCAAGAAGGGGTGGATATGGTACAGTATATATACCGAATATTACGTTGAAATCAAAATTTTATGGCGTCAAAAGAAATGTCTTAGATAATTATATTTTGATAGCACTAAATAAATATTTGAAGCACAAGTGAATTATATATTTATAAGAATGGCTTACCAAAAAAATCCTAGAACTCAAGATACCCGAAAAATCCAAAGTTTCATTAGTTTAATTTAATTTATAAATTTAAAAATCTGAGATAAATAATTTGATTTGATATTTACAAAATCTGAATTAACTTGGTCCATGTATATCCCTGAAACGATTTATTACACTTATAATATATTCAATTTAAATCCGTTAATTTTAAATTATTTGTAGCTGGGGTGTTATTATGTTTACATGTCTATTTCTTTGCCCCCGCCAAGTTGGAGTTTGGTGCAGTATTTATTATAATTCTAAAATATAAAAAGAAGATAGAATATAATGTCTTTTATTTTATTTCTATATATATATATATATATGTGCATTATTGGAGGGAGTATTCTAAAAAAGAATTTAAAAAAAATAAGTCTATAATGCATGCATTTTGGCTTGTTGTTCGCCGAATGTAAGCGATATATAATATAAAGTAGAAATATAAACAAGGTGATATGACACTTTTCTATGATTTCCATTTGTATTTATCTTTTTTCTCTTTTTTTGGCTTTTCTTTCTTATCTAAATTAACTATTTTATTGTAAAAGTAAATTATTTAATTTTTTACAAATAATTATTATATTGATGGATAAACATTTTCAACTAAGACTCTTCACATGCCAACTTACAAGGAGTAATTATTCATAACTCATACCTCTCTAATTTCTATTCTTAATAAAAAAAATTATTTTTTATTTTTTGTCCTTCTTCTAATTACAATTACAAATTACAAAATGATAATATTTTTATCTTTATTATTTAATTTATTTAAAATGTTTTCCCCCTTTTTCTTCTTTAAATCAATTCTTTTATTATAAATGTATTATTTAATTAATTACAAAAAATTGTATATAATATAAAGCTAGATAAAAACATCTATATAATAATAATAATAATAAAGCTAAATATAAACAAGGTGATGAGACACTTCTCTATTGACCTAGAAAATTATTTATGTTTTTCTCCTTTATTGAACTTTTCTTACTATTCTTTTTCCATCTTCTTATTATTAAAAAATAAAATAAAATAAAATAAAAGAGAACTATAACCACCCTTTACCTAAACGGAAGAAACCCAAAAGTTGATAACTGGCATGTCACGTTTTACTATGAATTAAATATCTCTGTAATAAATAATAATTAAAATGAAATAAAAAGTTTACAAACAACCTCTATATATAATAAGTTAAGAAAAGAGATTCCTTGAGTAGGAAAATCAGATTGGTAATGTTTATGGAGGATTCAAATATGGCAAATATGAGTAGGAAAATTAGAATGTAATGCATTGAGAGGAGTCAAATATGCCAATCAAGTGATGAATTTTGTTTTTGTATCTATTTCACTCATAGTTTGTAAAAGGCTATGAAGTGTTTATGTAAATTAACAAGTATGTCATCTTTGTGTTTTTTTTTTCCATTTCTGGTTTGATATTATTTTCATTTTTTAAATTCATTTTCAGGTAACTTTTCTCTTTAATAAGGAGATGTACATTAGATGAGTGTACTAATTGTAATTTCTAACAAATACTATTGTGGTTCACGGTACATTATGTTGATAAATTCAACCTTTTTTTTTTTCTGTTATTCTTTTCTTTGAATGCATGCATACGATATATATCTCTATTATATAGTATAATTCGTTTGTATTACGTTCAGCTAATTAAAAAATTTATAATAAAATAATCAATTAGTTATTTTATTTTTTGATTTATATGAAAATCACAGAAAAATGAAATTAGTGATGGAAATAATAACTATTTGAATTAACTTATTTTCTGATAGGGGACTTTTTCTCCTCTAAGTGACTCCTAACAGGTGTGGAAATCCGAATCCAAATATTTGAATAATACAATTCCAATTTAATTAATATATTCAGTTATAAAATAAAATGATTTTTTATTTAAATATGATTAGGTATACTTATAAATTGAATTCATCGTCAAAAATTGAATACACAACTAAATAAATACTTGTAAGCTGCGTCTAAAACTCTATGACAAAGACCCACATCTCAATAGCTTTTAAGCACTTTTGGAGTGTTTAGGTAAATTTAAAAAGTACATAGAAGAACTTGATTTTAAGCTAAAGTGATAAAAATAAGTCAAAATCATAAATTAAAAAAATTAATTTATTACTTTTAGTTTATATGTCAAACAATAAAAGTCAATCCAAACGAGCATTATTTCCACCTCATTTGTGACCACCAATTTCAGTAAAAAATTATGCAATAATCTTAACGAAGTCAATTTGCACATACACTTAAACAAATTGTTTTTAAACGAATGTAAAGTACTTAACCATAATTATATGCAACGAAATATGATGTTTTTTTATTAAAAAATATTTAATAGCAAAGCACAATATGATCCGCAGCATATAATTATATTAAAAATTGAACGCTAAAAAAATAATAATATTTTTATAATATTTCTCAAAATAAAAGAAAATGTTGAATGTGTATATACAACTAAATATATAAAAAAATGCTGTTAAAATATTTGAATACTTTAGAACTGCACAATTGTGAAGAGAATTTGAATACGTGATCATTATAAAAAAATTAATTAAATTTATTTATTAATTGAATTTTTTTAATATAGATATTCTAAGAAAAATATTATTTCATAAAATTTATAAGATTTTAATTGGCTGCGCGGAGCGTGGATTAGTTAACTAGTTACTCATAAATTTGTAATTCCCAAATTGATTGAGTGTCGTTAATAGTTTGGTTCAACTAATACAAAATATTATTTTTCTAATAAAAATATATTCCTTTCTTTTAAAACACTTTTTTTTTCAAATAAAAATATCATTTTAAATAACTCTTATTTGTGTCTCTTCTTTTTAAAAAAATTTCAACTAACAAAAAATGAAAAATAATTTCTTTCTTTCTTCTTAATCTCATTTTATCAATTAGAATAAAATAATTTTATGTTGTTTTAACTAATAATATAAATTATGTATATAAAATCATAATAATTCATCATTAATTTTATTTAAATAATAATAAAGAAATATTTATATTTTAATCATAGGAATAAATATTTGTTGAGTTCAAAATGTTGAATAGGAAGGAAGGAAAAAGGGAAGAGGAGAATTTGAAGGAAATAGATGAATCTTGGGTGGGGCATGCAATGCAAGTAGCTAGGTAGTAGGAGATTTGTTTGATGGTCAATTTGATATTGATATATACATATATACAACTTGCTTTATTATGAGTTTTGTTTTGTTCTCTTTTCCTAATTGATATTCGATACTCGCATTAAAATTTTAATCAAATTTAAATCTTTTCCTAATCGATATTCGATATTCACATTAAAATTTTAATCAAATTCAAATCACACAAAGTAAATCTCATTTAGAAGTAACATTCTCAAATCCCATAAAGCAGTCTTACCACCGCACCTGAATACTGATTGAGTTTAGTTGTTGCATATTGCTAGTCAAATGGGAAAGAGACAATTTTTGGATCAAAATCAAATCTTGTGGTGTCTTATGGGCAAGTCACGGGGTTCATTACTGTCCAACTCTGTGCTTGTGAGTTTCTTTGTTGACCCCAAAATGGCCCACATGGTTAAAATATTTCACGTGACTACTTTAAAATATGATACTTCTCTCTCGACATGACAAAAAACTTTATGATTTTTTGGACTTTTTCAAAGCATAGTATGACAATTTTATTTTAAATGTTTTTTTAGACCTGCCTCTGGTTAAAAAATATTTTTTATAACCAGTCTAAAATTGGGAAATTTTGGACTGTATCTCTATAATTTTCAGAAAAATATTGGATTCATATCAAAATTGTTTGATTATGATCAATAATAGTAACATATCCCATATATATTTAATATATAATAAGCTTATAAAAGTAGGATTTCAAAAAGGCAGAGTACATAAAGATTTTACGCTTTGCTTTGAAGATGGAGAAATTATATTTGATCAACTTTCAATTCAAGAAATTATAAATCTAAAATAGTATAGAAAAAAAATAACAAAAATAAAAACATCATATATATTAAAATACTTCCTTTATTCTAAAATAAGTGATATTTTTTTTTATTTTTTATTTCAAAATAAATATAAATATTTAAGACTTATTTTGAAATGAAAAGAACATGATTTTATTAGAACCTTTTACATAGTAAATGAGGTGGTCAAAAGGCACTTAAAATAATTAGGATCTCTTGGAAAATGAAGACAGAATCCAAGAACGGAAAATGAGAGAATTTTAGGAAATATATAGTGCCTGAGAAAATGAGCTGAAAATTGATACTAATATTCAACGGGAATATTCTTTTGTAAGAAATCATTGCATTATTTTTTAAAAATAAAAATGTATCTTAAATTTGTTTGAGCACTCACTATTTTTTGTAATAACAAAAAAATCATTCAACTTTCTTCGAGTATCAACATATAAGTCGCTAAAAGAAATTGTATTTCATTAGTTTCAAAAATTTTACCGTGATTTTTAAATAATTATTTTAAAACACAATAACAATAATAAAATATCTATTAAAATTTCACAATTAGAATTGAAAGAGGATAAAATGTACGCAAACTTTATCACTGCTTCGTAGATTGTTTTTGAAAGACCCTCGACTCAAGTGCAACAAATCCAAATATGAAGGAGAAGAAAATCATCATATATCATATATTACTAAAAGTGGGAAGCATCTATCTTCAAAGTTAGATTACAATTTTACACCTATACTTAATCAAAATGTACTAAATACAACATCTAATCGAATTAAATAATAATAAAAATGTATTATCTCTTTAAAATTAATATACATAAATGTAAAATCACTAAATTATCCACACAAAAAGAGAGGGAACACTTTGCCATTCATATTCCAACTAAAAGATAATGATACTTATTATGTTTCCAGTCAAATTAATGAAATGTTACAAAAATTTATGGGCTAAGAACTGATGTGAATGTATCCATAATAAAAAATAATGACATTTTTTATGATTTGGAATATGTATCTTTGTATATATTGTTTTGTGTTGTTTCTGTTCAAAGTAGAATATTAGTCTGAGGTGAATGTATCCACACGAATAAAAATGGAGAGGAATAAAACGAGTGTTTAAAGTTAGATTATATTTTTCTCTTATATTTAATAAAAATAAAATACCTAATCTAATTGAAATAGTAGTAATTGCATTTAAATTTACATGAGATTTGTGAATATGCAGATATTCAAAAGTCCAATTTAAATGTAGCCCTTAATGATTTACCCATTAATCAAATTTAAGTGTGCGCTATTCATTGCTAAAAAGTTTGGAGAATATGAAGAGTTGCATTGAATAATTAATTGTAGGCTAATTAATTAGGAGAAATAAATAGTTTGGATAATAGGAAGAGTTGCATTGAATAATTAAATGTAGACTAATGAAAGAAAAAGTTAAAGGAATGCAAATTGAAAAATAGCTATAAAAAGGCAAGAAATGATTCTTGAATTCTTATTCACCATTTTAATAGGCTCTTGCATAATTTAAATTTATTAATTAATTTCATCTTCTTTTTAGTTCTTGAAGAGAAAGCAACAATTTGAGAGGATGGGAAGTACCTAGAGCTATTGACGTCTAGAACTCGATTAGCCAGTAATATCAACTTCACTAAACAAAGTTCAACACAAATTTATTGTAATGCACAATGTTTATGTATCATTGTATATGAAAGTTTAGACACATATATTATTATTCAGACATGTAATATTTTAATTTTAGCATTCAAATATTCTTATACTTTTAGTAGTTGTTTTTACTTTATATGTAAAGAGAGAATTGATATGTGTTTTAATTTCTTTATTTTAGTGAGAATAAGCTTGAATTTTTTAAAACCAATATATTAGACGATTATATACTCCCTCCATCTCAATGAAAAAGTTTGAACAAATTAACATGGAATACACGTGCAAAGCACCTGTCCAGATACTAGTAGTGAAGAAAACATAACAACTAATAAAAGAAATAGTGCAAATACTACAAGAAAGGAATAAGAACAACAACAACAAAATAATGCAATAACCAAAACACAATAAATAAATGATTGATGATAGATGATATCAAAATCAAGAACTACAAGAATACGGCTAGTAAACAACGTACACCAACAAGCCTAAACTCTCGAAAAGTAGGATAATATTCCACTATCTACTAATCTTCTGCCCTAAATTTAAACCGCTACCTCCACACTCTTCTATCTAAGGTCATGATATCTTGGTATAATCTGAAGTTGTGTCATGTTCAGTCAATTATCTCTTCACAATACTTTTTTAGTCTACCTCTACCTCTATTCGTGCCTGCTATATATCTATCCAACCTCTCGCACCTTCCCACTAGGGCGTCTGCGCATGTCCTATTCACATGTTGAAACCATTTCAATCTCATTTGTATCATCTTGTCCACCACAGAGACCACTCCTGCCTTATCCAAAATAACTTTATCTTAATTTTATCGCTCCCTAGTATACCGACACATATATCTCTGCATCATCATTTCTACAACATGCATCATTGAACTAGAAAATTCTTGACTGGTGAGCACTCTTCTCCATACAATAACGTTGATTCAACTACCACTCCATAGAGCCTACCTTTAAGATTTTTGTGGTACCTTTTTATCACACAAGATACTAGAGGCAAGCCTCCACTTCATTTAGGCTCAACCAATACGATGTATGGTGGTACAACTAATCTTCCCACTTTCCTAAATTACAGACCCGTGATACTTGAAATTATCTTGTCTTGGGGATAGATCGTGTGTCAAGTCTCACTTCCATGTATATTTCATGCATTGTATCAGTGCATTTGCATTTCAAATACTCTACTTTGGTCTTGCTCATTCTAAATCCTTAGGCTCTAGAGTTTGTCTCCACACCTTCAGTCTAGCGTTAACTTTATTACATGTTTTATCAATTAATACTATATCATTGCAAATGACATACACCATGACAAAAATGGGCTAAGAACTAATCCCTGCAACACCATCTCATTGGGAAGTGCTCCGAGTCTTCTTACATTGTTCTAACCCAAATTTTGATTTCATCATACATGACATTTATCGCCCTAATGTAAGCTGGTACACCACTAACCTCCAGGATCTCTAGAGGACTTTTCTCAAGACTTTATCGTAAGCCTTTTCAAGGTCAATGACACCATCTGTAAGTTATTCTTTATTTTCTGATATTTTTTCACCATATCCTCACAAGATGCTTGGCTTCTATAGAGGATTTCACTAGCATGGATCTGAACTAATTCTCGAAAATGAGCACACTCTTCCTCACCTCATCTTCACCACTCTCTCCCAATTTTTTTGTAGTATGACTTAGCAATCAATTCCCATATAATCGTTATAGTTTTGAATATCATCCTTGTTTTTATGTAACAAAATCATTGTACTCCACCTTCATTCTTTGAGCATTTTTATCATCTTGAAAATGATACTAAGCAAACAAGTTACTTACCACTTCATACCTGCCTTATTTGTGCTCTTTCAAAACTCCACCGAAATTTCATATGGTCCGATCATTCTTCCTCTGCTTATCCTATTAATAACACTCTTAACCTTCTTAACCTTAATACACCTAAAATATCCAAAATCATTATGTCTCACAGAGTACTCCAAATCACCAAGAACAATGTCTTTTAGAAGTTCAAGACAAAATTAATTATTCTTTTTTCATTTTATTCTTAATAGTAATTGTTTCTTGAAGATAACAAACATCTCAATATAACAAATATTTAGTGAAGAAAAATTATATCTCAAAATTTAAGTGAGAATAAAATAATCAAAAACTCCTCTTAACTAATGTTTTCTTTTAAAGATATGCGACAAATAATTTAAGACGAGACTTACTAAAAAGTCGTGTAACATTGGTTATCATATAAAACTAGTAAATTTGGCCGCGCGAAAGAAATATCTTATTAAATTTACAAACTAATCTTTTACTATTTTCAAAGTTTAAGATTATTTTAAAATATTTTTTTCTTCTTCAAACCCAAATAAATTAGATTTTAATTTTATTTGATTTTGTTTAATCTTTCGTCACATAAGCCTTGATTGTTAGGAAATAAAGTTCATCCAAAGAAAAAAAAGAGAGATTCCCTTAAATTTTGAATATCATTATTTGTGTTTTGATGTAGTGATATTCTTTTCTTGTTTAATTAAAAAAATTATATCTTAAATTTCTACTGTAGTACCTTTTATAATTTTGAGAAAGTTGTATAAATATTTATATTCGTTACAAATACTTAGAGGCTTTACCTATTTCAAGTTCTTATATAATTCAAATTAATTCTTATATTTAACTTAAAAAATTTGTTTCCCCAAGGAAGTGACAATATTTACAATATAAATATAA
>JAJOOS010007195.1:0-17544 GCA_029582725.1 Solanum chiquidenum
CTACACCATGCATGCTTTTGTTTGGTGTTACCTGCTCCATACTGTTTTAAGTGCAAGATAATGGTCAAGAAACTAGGGAATAAGTTTCTGTTATGGCATAGAATGCATGCATACGTTTTATACTGTATACGTATGATTCTCCCTCCATTTCGATTTGTGGCATAGTTTGACTGGGAAAGGAGGTTAAGAAAGAAAGAAAAACTTTTGAAACTGGTTTAATCATGTCATGGCATTTGTGTGTTTATAAGACTTTTGAAACATGTGATCCTAACTTGCCAAAACATGTGTGGCTATAAAAGCTTGTCATTAAGGGTTCGGAAGTTTAAGTTAAATTGTTTCCAAATTTAGGAAGTGGTCATTCTTTTTGTAACAGACTAATAAGGAAATATTGCCATGTAAACTGGGAAGGAGGGAGTATTTCCAGTGGTCTAATTGCAAAATAGTGAGTCAGAAGCAAGGGGATGAGTTTTCAGTATATTCACATGTCAAAGCGCATCCAATCTCAGACTTCATCGTGGAAATGCTGCCAGCTTCTGCTTATTATGACACTTGTTTGAATATTTTATTATGTTCAAGTTAATTAGTGTTTGCAATCATTTACATGTCATTTTCTGGCGACATCCCTTTTGCTTCTTTGCTGCATTTTCCTCCACATGGAGGCTTTAAGTAACAAATGCTATAACTTTGTTTGATGCAAGTTGCACCTCTCCTTGACATGTTATAGCTTCCTTCTGCCCTCAGCCAAAATCATCATACTAATAATAATCTCAATTAAGATTTTTTTCTGGAAACTTATTTGTGTGGCTATGAAAATAATAAATTGTGTACAGAACCTATTCAGTTATTTTCTAACAGAACTGCCTATGCACGTTTACTAGCTCTATTCACCTTGTTACATATTTCATAATGGTGGTGCCATTAGCATTTTATAATTAGTCACCTCATTATGTTCTGTCTAACTGTCCACCCTCAGAACATCATGTTAATAAGTGCACTGTGAAGGCATAAACCTTGCTGTTGATCTTTGTTGGATTTGTTGAATGTGTTCATTAAGCACTTCAAAAAGTCTTTTTTTGTGTATCTGTAAGCCTGTGTCCCAAAAAAGAACGTGCAAATCCCTTGTCATTAGTGAGAATAGGATGACAGATCTTTCTATCATTAAAATTTAGTGAAGGTGCATAGCTTCTTTGAATGTCCTGCGATGACTACATCATCTAGGGACACAACTCATCCCAAAAGAGAGGTCTTTCTTTATGGTTATAAAATCTGTTTGATTGAAAAGAAGTGTATGATCCCATAGTAAAATGGGCGGGTGAGGCGAGACTCCTTCACTGCACTCAAGGTAGAAAGAGTAACATAGCCTATACATTAGTAAGCTCTTAATCCATTATTAGTAACCCAAGTGTTGGTTGGCTTATTCATGAAAAAACTTCCACATGTGCATCGGGGCCCTCTCATTAATAACATCTCTTTTTTATTGACCTCCTCCTTTCGTTAATAGGAAAAAGGACGGATTTACCCCCAAACTTTAATAAATGGTACGTCTATGCCCTCCGTTATACTTTGCGTCCACATAAGCCCCTGCCATCCAATTATAGGTACACACATGCCCCTCTTACTAACGGCCCCCTCATTTTTTACACGTGTCTTAAATCTAATCAACTACCCGTTTGACCTTTCTTTTTAACCCATAAACCAACTACCCGCCCCATAAACCCAATACCCACCCCTAAACTTCAAACTTTAAAAAAATCCCCTAAATTCTCGTTCTAGGAGAAAAAAATTCTCTTTCAGAATCTTCTCTTCCAGTGACTTTATTGCACTTTCCTCTCTCGATTTCTCCACAATTTTGGTTGATTGAATTCTGTGTGCATGCAAAGTTTTGATCTTTGTGTGGTGGAGAATTTTCAACATCGTGATCGGTGGAGGGGTGGTATAGAGCTTTATGAATTTGGAAGGGTTAGGGTTTGGATGTGATCTGTTGTTGTTTGTGGGTTTGTGTAAATGCTCGTGGGAGGGGATCTAGGGTTTCTCTCGAGCTTGGTGGTGGCGGCGTTCATGGCGGTTTTTGGACCGGCGTTCGGTGGCGAGGAGGGAGGAGATCAAGAGGTTGTTGGTTTTGGCTTCGGAGGAGGCAACTAGGGTTGAGCTACAAGCCGCTGAGGAATATGTGTATGATTATGGGTATAGGTATGAGTCGCTGAAGGAGGATGATGAGGTGTTTGTTGAAACACCGGCATCATCAGCACCACCACCAACAATTTCAACATCATATTTTGGGTCTTTTAATTAGGATATATCTTAGAGGAAATTGGGTGGGTATTGGGTTTATGCAGCGGGTAGTTGGTTTATGGGTTAAAAAGAAAGGTCAAACGGGTAGTTGATTAGATTTAAGACACGTGTAAAAAATGAGGGGGCCGTTAGTGAGAGGGGCATGTGTGTACCTATAATTGGACGGCAGGGGCTTATGTGAACGCAAAGTATAATGGAGGGCATAGACGTACCATTTATTAAAGTTCGGGGGTAAATCCGTCCTTTTTCCCTTCTTTAATTAGCAGGCACAAAGGTCAAATTTCGTTATTGAATGAATCCATTGTTGTTGTCATTTTAGTTAGTTTACCACATTATTTCCATTTTCTTTTTGTTCTTAACAAGTTATTCAAGCACTTCAGTAAGTGATACCAGGAATACTCTTTTTTTTCATTCAATACCAGGAGTACTCTGCAACTTGATTATTGCAATATTCTCTCTGATTGTTCTTAATAAAGATAACAGTTCATTTCTGGTGAGGCTTGGTATGACTGGTAACAATGTAGAGCAACAAAGAGGGAATCTACAATGTCAATCATTGAAAATGATTTTTACTTAGTGTTATATGTTCTGTGCAGAGGCTATCAGGAGCATCATTATTGATTTTTGCAAATAAGCAGGACATACAAGGTGCTCTTTCTCCAGATGAAATAGCCAAAGTAAGGATGCTTCTTGTTATACCTTAAACTGTGTCGAATGAATATTGAAGTGAAGTTCCTACACTTGGAACTAGTAAGGTTGCAATCGATGATACCCTTAACAATTATGTCGAAGGTTAAGCATGAACTGTTGTTTCGTTCAAAAATCTGAAGATCCAATTATGCAAACCAAAAAACTGAGAGATCAGGAGAGAAGCTTCTTTCTAGTGGTGGTTGAGAAAGTACTAGGCATAATACATAAATGCGCCCTTTAACTTGGCTTTAGCTGGCATGTATGCCCTCCTCCGACTTTGGGTGTGTACAAGTAGACACTTAAATTTGTATACAATTGAACAAGTAGACACACACATCTTACATGACATAATACATGTAGGACACCACGTAGGACGCAAAATTGTCATGTAGTAGGATGCATGTGTCTATTTGTTCAACTTTATACAAGTGGAAGTATCTACTTGTGCACATCCAAAGTTGGAGGGCATAGTTGTCACCTAAGGCCAAGTTAATGGGCATTATGTTGTAGTTTCCAAGTTACTTCAATTGACTAGTAACCTATTTCTACATAGATCTGCTTCTTTTTTTCTTGCTTCCTTCCTTTATGTATGGTCAATTATTCATAAAAACTTGACATTCACAGAGAGGGGACATAACTTTTTTCTTCTGATTCAGGTGCTTAATCTGGAGGCTATGGACAATAGCAGGCACTGGAGAATCGTGGGATGTAGTGCATACACAGGAGACGGTCTACTTGACGGATTTGATTGGCTGGTACAAGACGTTGCATCGCGAATCTACATGCTTGATTAAGCGAAGTTTACATTATGATTTTGATTCCTGCAAGATGACATTGTTATAATCTTTTGGATATACAACATTTGTGCATGTAAAGATAAAGAAAATCATGTAAGGATCACTTTACTAGCTACTGCTCAAAATGACCATTTGTGAGGAAATTCTTTTAAGACCTTTCCCAATATGGCAGTCTTTTGTTGTAATTGTAGCAGGTTGCACAATGAAGTGACTATCCTTAACCAAATAAATTCTTCACAGATTAATAATTTTTATAATATATAAGGATCATTCTTGCTATGTACTTGGGGTCTCGTTTGTTAACGGAATTAAATGGAATTAACCAGACAAATCGCTCCACCAACCAAGAACAGTCATGCATCACCACCCATAGAATCAAGAAAGAGCTCTCAATCTATCAATCCTTACTATGTTTGGACCTTGTAACTTTTTCCGTGTTGAGTCAAATTAAGCCGTAGGCTCCACTCTCCGTCAATTCAGCCTTGCGACCATATCCTTGATTAGATAAAAGAAAAAGTATAACATCTAAAAAAAGAGAAGAAAAAATAAATTGCGACACATTCACTAAAGAAAGTAACTTTAATCCTTGACCAATACAATTTATTGATGTAATGCTTCTCCAGCGTCCAATTTAATATACACAAAGTCAATGTGGAAAATGAAATAATAGCAAGAGCCCAAAGGGTACAAAAATACAAATAATCTGAAAAGAATAGATGGGGAAAAAATGAGATACCGTGGACCTATAACTATGAACGTTACTCGTTTAGCTAACTCAAAGTGTTGCTGATCACGCGTGCAGAGTCACTTGCATCACATATCAATACAGCCGGTCCTTGGTTAAGATGACTTGCCAACTCGGGCTGGAGCTTACTGTACTCGTTCACAACAAAAGTTGCAGCTTCTTCTGCTTTATCTGCTTCTACAAATGCAATACAGCAGCCTCGGAATCCTGCACCACTGAACCGTGTCCCAAGTACACCAGGAGCCTTCAGAAGAACCTGATATAGCTGTATAAGTGGTTCACAACCTAAAATAATTAAAGTGAAGTTCAAGATTTGGTTATTCTTTGTGCCTCAGACAAACATTATCGAGAAAGTTATGTATCGAAAACAATGAAATTAAGATATCAAGTAAGAAAATTAACACTTACCACACTCATAGTTTTGAATAGAACTTAGACCAGATGCTGTAATAAGCTCTCCGAATTCTTTAAGGTTTCCGGAAGCCCAAGCCTCAAGTCCTAAAACAGACCACACATGAGTTCTGAATGGACTGTCCTAAAGCTAAACATAAAAATAAAAGGAGTAAAGATCTGTAAAGAATAATACCTTTCATAACTCTCTCATTTTCGGAGAAATAATGCTCTGCTCGTTTAGCTAGGTTGGCTTCTAATTTGCTCTGAAAAGAAAATTCCAAAAACATGGTATAAATACAATCAATCCATATAAATGTGAAGAAGATTTTCACATATAGATGTCGCAAACGACCTTTGTATAATGATGGTTGAGTAATTAAACATCCAATATATACTAGCGGATTTTTACCTTGTGGGCTTGAAAAACTTCTGGTTTAACTGCATAAACAATAAATTTGTTATCAACATCATCATTAAAGCTGCATCACTATTTCAACGACAAACGCAGGCAGAGTACCCTACCGTTTGATAGAACAGGTTCCATCTCTTCATCCCCCGAAGCTCTAGAAGGTCGAAGTTAGAGTCAGAAGAAGAAAAAAACCCGTAAGTCCCAGAAATGAGAGCTGTGATATAAATCAATTAGAGCTCATCAAAATTTCATCATACTTCAATTGCATTCCGAAAAAATCAAAAAGATTTTATTAGTCTTTGGAATGCTCCAAACTTTCAGGAAAATCCAGAAGAAGGCTTGAAACTCAGTCATTAAAGAATGTTCATTTTTTTGGTACATTTCCTTCAGGATTAATATGTAACATATTTGTCTTAATGGAGAGTGGCCTACATCTATGATTTACTATTCCAAGTCTTAGTATTATTCAATCAATAAACGGGCATGCATTCCATGACCATAACTTGAAAAAAGAAGAAACGATTGTCATTCCAGGATGCAAGCTTCAATAGAGTAGGAAATTATCTTACTGCAACAGAATTTTTGCAGCCTCTTGACACTCCGCAACTCGCCGATTATATCCGGGATTTGTTGTCAATGCCTGTTTAAGACCTGAAAAGGCCAGCAATATCTTGTATGCATTACCTAACTCTCCTTCATGATTATTTTCCACTGTTGGCGGGTGTATCAGTTTGTGTTTTATGGTCTGCACATGTGGTCTATAATTGTCAGAGTTTTCCAGAGAACACAAAATCTGTATCAGAAGAAAACAACAAAAGATGCCATAATTTAAAACTGAAATTGTAACAAGAGAAAAGTTGGAGCAAATGACATAAACGAAGAGCCAAACCAACTCATCATGCAGTTTTGAATACTAACAAATTATTTCTACTTCTATGGCCAATTTCTTAATTTTCCTTTCTTTCTTGCACATAGTCATGCTTGCATTAAGTTCCTATGTTTAATTATTTCAGGATTGACATCTATACCCTTTTCATACATCTCAAGACCATCGCAAGTTAAATGAGAAGAGACAGTATCACTTTTTTAGCTGATGCTAAGGGAGAACAAAAAAAAATCAAGGGCAGGAAGAGCTTTCTAACAACTTCTCAAAACTCAATTAACATAAAAGATTATTTGCTAAGTCAACCATTTATTGTGTGGAATAAAACGCATCACCTTGCAGTTCATGAAGGTCAAACAGCCATAACTGGATAACAGTATTGCAGACTGATCCAATATCCCATTTTTCAGACCTAAATATTCATTCTCAATCAGCCTGCACGCAACAAAGTAACAAGAGATTCATACCAAAATAATGTCACAAATTAAAAAGCAAAGGAAGCACTAGGTATCTTAAATGAGCTTGCTTGCAACAAAGACAAGACCACTGTACAAGTAGCATACCTATCATATTCAATGTTTTCTGTCGGGCTCACTACAAGACCATTCGCACTTTCAAAAGCCAACAGATATGCAATACCAACCTGTTAAACATGACAATTGTTAAATGAAATTCCACAAGACAAAAGAAAAGTTATACTGAATAGGATATCTCAGTCACTGCAACTTGTAAGGAACAGATACTATTATAAGAAAAGAACAAAGATGCAAATCAAATCTCCTAAAAGGAAAGAGTGAACAGTGAGATATCTTTTCCTCAAGGATGCGCAACAGCAAAAAGAAAAAAGTCCACTATAATGCCTAACAGGGTCTGGAGAACTATCTTCACCAGATCACACGAACTTCGCTAAAATTGAAAAATAAGAACTACATTTCTTGATAGTCTAACTAATGCAAATTCAAAGGCAGTGATGGAAAAAACAACTTACCGCGGCAGAAGAACTGAGACCTGAACTGTCAAGACCCTCAGAACCACAGATAAACCCAGTGATACCCTGCGAGAAAAAGTTTCCAGCAAGAATGGTATAAATGAAAGATATGATGCACACTAAGGTTAAATATGTTAAATAGAAGAACTATGCTAAATAATACAGATCAAGGTGACAACTAATAAAATAGTGCAGATAATGAAACAGTACTTTTGACAGAAGAATGTATCCGAGAGTAGAACTACAGAATTGAACTTTGAAACCACACATTTTGTATTCAGTGGAAAATAACAATAAACACTACTGGATTTGGCCCAAGAAAAGAAGAAGGATGAAAGTAGTCATCCGTGTTAAGAAAATGGATCTTTGGGTCCAACTCAATCTTAAAAACTTAGCTCATATGAGGATTGCACAAGCCCATATAAGGAGACAATAACCAATTCCCTCAACCAATGTGAGACACATAACACTGGACTAAACATCAGAAGCGTGGAGAACATAAAATGGGCCCAACATTAAACCAAGAATAGGGCTAGAGTTATCTCTGGTACAAGGTAAAGAAAACTTACCTAGGCCTAACTCAATTGCAAAAGTTACTCATGAGGTGAGAATTTTCCAAGATAATGAGGAGACAACAACCCATTCATTCAATCAACATGGGACACTTAACACCCTATCCCGTGCCACACCAAGGATTAGACATCTCGAATGTGAACAACATCACAAAGGGGCAGGCCTAACATTAGGTAAATTAAGAATAGAGAATTGGTCACAATAAACTTTTAGTCCTAACTCAACCTAAAAAACTAGCTTATAAGTTGAGAATTGTCCAAGTTCAAGTCTTAAAAATCCTTTCCAAAATAGGTGGGGTCCTCTTCTTAACCACTTAGAAGCCATGTGACAGTTTTCTGTCCTAGTTATTATCATATTTTTTTGGCTGGATGTGCATCCTTCTTTCAAACTTCGTTTCCATTCACGCGTCGACTTCCACTTGTTTTCTCCTATTTCCAAAACTCTTTCCACGCGTGCAAATATGGTAATATTTCCATCTTGATTTCTTGTTCCTTGATCCATGTGATTAGCCGTAATCCCAATTCCTCAATGAATCCTTCATGTACTTGGAACTTGCTTTGCGCCTGATCAACAGTCTTCTCCAGTATACTGTGAAGGACCTGATTCCTTCAATTCTTGCAGTGTGCTCCTGTAATCAGCTCTTGCAGTAGTAGTGTCATAAACACTACTGGTTCATATTTAAGACATGTTTAGTGTCTAGTTCTTTCATCATGTTTGTTATGTTTGCTAATCATCAAAACTTCATATGTACCATATCTCATATCTTTAACATTTTCTTACTGAAAATCTTTAGCTTATCTTTGTGAAAACCAAATGGGAACAACCAGAAGCATCATCTTCCAGTAACCAGTACTCAAACAATTTGCAGATGCATTGTGACTAATAAATATATTCAAATAATAATGAATGGGTTCCCTGTTGAACAGCATTAAACAGAACAAAGCAAGAATTGATTTTATAGCCATAGTACAAACTTGTTTTTAGTTTTATGTCTTTTTTACAAGAGATCTTCATTTTTACTCATAAGAGATCAGGAAAGGTCATTTTCTTCTATTCAATTTGTAAGTGGTCATAATAGATCATTTCCACCAGAACAAAATTGTAGAAACAATCATTTGAGTACATAGGAGATATAAGAAGTGAAAGTTGGATGGTGCATGGAAGGATCTAAATCTATATTAACGAGCTAGAAGTCCACCTATGGAATGAATAACGGAATGTAAGATTTTAGAGTTCAACATCTATAACCAGGCAGCTGCAATTCACAGAAAAAGAATCTGCAAGTTGATTGAATATAATTGACTCACTTTAATAAGTAATAAATTGTAAATACTCAGATTTGGAGCAGGTACACAGCTTAAACAGCGATTGTAAAGAAGCTTCCACTCATTCTTCTCTTAAATGTGAAAGAACCTTTTTGTAAATCTCGATAACATAAATGGAATCAACTGGTTTGGTAAACTAAGCATATCATATATGTCTATCAACCAGCAGCCAAAGAAATCTTACTAACCGTTTTCAGATGATTTCCTTTGCTCTGCAGGGCATATATTGCTCCTCTAGCATAGTTACCCCATTTGCATTCTTCCTGAGGTGTGGATGAGTCCATTTGTTCAGTTAAACCATTTGTCTCAGACATATGCTTAGGAAGCTGAACTTCATCTATTCTGTGAAATTAAAAGATGTGAGGCATAAATTCATATCTGAAACAAATTTTGAGTTTGATAAATTTTGGAACTGATAACATTAGGAGTTCGATGCTTTTTGCTTGATATACTGTTGATTACATGAAACTATCATCACCTATTGTTATTGAAAGGGCTAAAAACTAATTCATACAGGTAAAAGTAGAGCATCAAAAGGTTAAGTGCGTAAAACAGTGATGGAATTCTCCACATTGTAAAAGACTTCTGCAAATCAATGAACATGAGATCATAGATTCATGATCCAGCAGCAGCAAAACCTTATTTACATGGATCCAAACAGAGATTTTTTAATGCAATTATAGATATCCAAGTAATTATGCCTAAAAGCAGCTCTATTTACCTGAGCCGAACTTCTCCTTCAAATTGCCCAGATTGCAATGTAACCTACAAATTTGAAGTTTTAGTAGAAAATGAGTAGGAAGTAGAATAAAAAGAAAATGACTACAGAATTTAGTAAATATTCGATAAACTCAAACTCTTAAGCAGAGAAGTACAAATGCTGCTTCAACTTCCAGTGTTAACTAGCCAGATTTCTCCAGGTTTACAAAGTAAAACCAAACACAGTCAACATAAATCAAGAGTTGTAAAAGACAGATATAAACATCAATGTGGACATGAGTAATGACTTCTATCCTATAACTACATCTACTTACTTGTGTCTCAGTTGCAGCTTTCCAGATAAAAGATTCAATTCATAGTAACCCTGTTAGCACCCCCTTAATCTGCCAGCGGTTTACCGTTTACACATGGAAATTTTAAAAAATCAGAGAAATAGATGACTTCAGCATATCTGTTAGTTATGTTTCTTATTTCTTTGTAGCAGTTGTTTGCAATAGGGAGGTTATCCCTCCACTTTCTCATTCTAGTAATATTATTAAGTTGCTTTCTTGTTCTTAGGTGGGTGTTTAATCTACCAGTGTTGTATCTAAAGTTACTTGAATTTGATAAAATGCATGCAGAAAATTGCTCCAGATTTTGAGTACTTCAACTAAAGAGATTGCTGGTTCTCTCTTCAAGAACCAGCACTGTAGGTCGCATAAAGAGAACCTCTTCCCAGACTCCTCAGTTATTCCACATTAACTCTGATTTTGTTTTGCAGTGTCCCATAACCAAATACATAACAAGGGACCATAACAAATTGGTATGAGAGCTTGGAGTTATGAGAGTCCAAGTCCAGCAACAATTGGCACAGTTGGAGAACTTGTTCCAAGAAGAACGTGCAACCAATTTAGCCAGATAGGAAGCCATAAAGGCTCACTTAGATGTACTCACAAAGGATTTAGCAAATTCAAAGGCTCGATTCTGACTTAACTAAAAATATCTGTCAAAATTGAAGTTGGAAGGGTAAACTGAGTGGCATGAGGGTCAGGATTGGAAATCGGGGAAAGCTCCATCATATGCCTAAATATACAAAGTTGAATTTTCCATGATTTACTGACCAGGAGGACACTTTGGGATGGTTGAACAGGTGCAAACAATGCTTTAGACACCAACAACTCCAGAAGAAGAAAGGTTGGACTTATTTCTTTTCATGTGGAAGAGAATACAACTCTGGTTCCTTCAACTTAAGACAATATGCCTCAATCCTCCTGGGATGAATTCAGACGTTAATGTAACTTCCATTTTGGATCACCAATCATGAGTCAGAAGCTGGGAGAATTGGCTAGGTTATGCCACATCGGGTCTAATGCATATTATCACGAATATTTTTCTTGATTTTGAGATGATAGAGGCATGACTTGATTTGTCTATCTGATCGATAAGAAAGGGGGGTTTGTTTATCTTCTAAATATTCCTCAAAGATTTGTTGCTCTATATGTACCGAATAATTGTGGATTATTGATCTTAGGCATATTTATATGCCAAAGTCGTCGATATTTGCCCATTATGAGATTTAATTGAAGAATAATCTTGAGTCTATTAGCTTGATCTTGTGTAACTTGTGATGATAGTGCACTAAAACACATGATTAGTTGTTTCAGGAACTCTCAAGGAGATTGGAGTCGAATTGAAGAAAGGAGAAGCAAGAAAACGCGAAAATAGCCTAAGGAAAAAAGCACTAGTGCCTGGCGCACTGACAGGCGCGGGGCGCCAAGGCCATAACTACAGAGCACCATCACTGGCGCTCTGATTGGCGCGAGGCGCCACAGCCAGAACCACAGGCACAAGCGCCTGGTGCACTGATAGGCGCAGCGCGCCACCGTGCAAATTACAGAAGCGACTTCTTGGTGCGATGGTGGCGCGGCACCCCATGCTTATTCCGACTTTTCCAGCAAAAATAGATTAAAATAGGACTCGTAGTTGAAGTGGAATTTGATCCTAATTTTCCTAACTTCTATAAATAGACCCCTAGGGCTTATTTGTAGGGAGTTCGACATTATTTTGGTGTGCAAGAGCAAGATCCAACTTTTGTAATAGGTTTTGATTTTCTAACTCTTCTTATTTCCGGAAATCGCATGAACAATTATACTTTGTGGTTTTCGAATATTATGAGTGGCTAAACGCCCTAGTTCTGGGGATGTAGCTACGGATTAAATGTTTATTACTGAAGGCTTTTTGAATTAAATATTGGTTATCATTATAATTTATAAGTTACTTCTATATTCTTGTTTTAGTATTTTATGCTTGATCACCATAAAATAAATCTATTGTCTATTCTTAAAATCGAGAGAGGAGAGGGTAGATAGACCAAAGAATATAGAAAGCTCGATCATCCATTGAGTTGATGTGTGTTCAGGAGTGACGCCCGGACGAACAACTTGCTTGGTTACGAAACAGGATGGAATATAAATGCTCACTAGTTAGGCCTGTCTATCCCCGCTCAACGATGTAGTTAGAACAACTAATTGGAGTAGGCGACTAGAGGTCAAGAGACCCGACTCATACAATTAACCTTATAAACCAGTAACTTGATAACCGAAATTAGTTCTTTGCCTAAAATAAGATGCATGAAATCCAATGCATGTTGCAGCCCTGAAATTGTCTTTTACTTGCTTGAAACATCACTTTAAAGTCGTTCACAATTAGTTATTGTTAGTTACTGCATAATTCGTAGTAGTAGTTAATAAATCATTAAACTTTTTGAAACAGTTACTTTCTTTGATTGTGGAATTAAATTGCTAAATATAAGTCGATCACAAGTTCCTTGGGAATGAAAACTCGTTTCTAAAAGAAACTATATTACTTGAGCGACCACGTACACTTGAGTGTATATTGGGAGCAACAATTATTTGAGCATAAGATTTGTGGAGCAGCAGATTATCACGGAAAATTTGAGCAACTGGTTCACAGGCTAGTACCATCACACCGCCGCAAAAATTGAACTTTATATAAGTAGTCTTGCTGACTATAAGGCAATTGAGGTAGAGTTGCATGATCCTCCAAATTTAGATATTGTTATGAGTATATCTCGCCTTTATGTAAGCAAGGGACAACCCCTTCATTTGCAATTGTCAGATTCCCATAGATTAAAAAAAATAATAGATTTCTCACCTCAATAATGCACCACATTTGTGAAATTGACCAGAACTGAGATGGAGGAAAGATGACTGAAGGGACTTTGTTTCAACTGTGACGAACCATTCACTCCAAGGCCGTCAGTGCAAGAAATTAGTCTTAATTGACTCGTAGATGAAGAGGAGGGAAAATCTGTCAAATAAGAGTCAAATCCTAGTACAGACAACCTCAAATTTCTTTGCAATCCATCATATGTATCACAGCGCCCACAAAATATGCATTTTCAAGGCAATTGAAAGGGAATTCAGGGATATCATTGGTTGATTCTAGAAGTACCCATAGCTTTGTGGACTCTAAACTTGTGTCGCAATTCAATTTTCAAGTCAACAGGCGAGATGGGTTAAGGATAGTGATGAGAAATGGAGAGCGGGTCAGAAATCTGGGACAACATTCCAATATGGTTTGCTAATCATGCTTTCCTTATTAGTTTATATGTTCTCAATTTAAGTAGCTTTGATGTGTTCCAGGTGTCAATTGGATTAAGACCTTGGGACCCATTTATGGGACTTCAGAGACAAGTGGATGTCATTCTTTACAAACAAGGGCGGATCTAGGTGGACCGAAGTTGGAAAAAAGGGGGAAATTACTCTATGCATATAGGGTTAAATTTTTATTGTATATATATATATTTGACATTGAATCCCCTTGACACAAACCAAAGGATTAGCTCAGCGATAAAAGGGCTTCAAATTCTCATAGATGACGTAGATTCAATTCCCGCTAGCCCAAATTTCTAATATTTTTAGCTCTTCGAGCATTTGTTTTTAAATATTCTTGAACTCCCTTGACAAAAATCCTGTCTCCACCATTGTTTACAAATGGGAAGCAGTGGAGAAAATATGGTCAAACATACCATTGGATTTTGTACAAGGCTTGCCTACCTCACATGGGAAAAATGTAATCTTGGTGGTGGTAGATCATTTCTCTAAATATTGTCACTTGTTGCCAACTTCTCATGAAAAAATGAAATCTTACTAGTGGTAGATCGTTTCTCTAAATATTGTCACTTGTTGCAAATTGCTCATCCCTACTCTGTTGTAAGCTCATGGCTCTTCTTTGACAATATTTCAAATTACATGGCTTACCAGTAACCATTACTAGTGCTCGTGATGTAACTTTCACAAGTGCCTTTTGGAGAGAACTCTTCCGTCTCAGTGGTACCAAGTTGTGTTTTATTTCAGTGTATCACCTGCAATCTGGTGGCCAAACAGAAGCTATCAGCCGGACAGTGGAGATGTATCTGAGATGTTTTACTTGTGACATCCTACCAAATTGATGGACTGGTTATCAAGGGCTGAATATCGTATAACACCAATTTTCATACTTCTTTGAAAGCTTAACCCTTTGAAGTAGTGTCCTCCACCACATCTTATGTCTTATTATCCTGGCATTTCCAGATTGGATGCAGAAATATATAGCTTTACTATAGCTTCACAATCTCGGGATCAGATTCTTCAACACTTGCAACAAATTTGTTGCATGATCAACAGAAAATGAGGCTAATTTTGATTCCAAACATCGACATGCTGAATCTCGGGTTGGGGAGAGAGTTCTATTGAAGTTACAACCATATAGACAGATTTCTGTGGCAACTTGTCATAATCAGAAATTGTTGTCTAATATCTATGGCCTTTCCAGGATTGAGCAGCACATTAGGACCATGGCTTATAAATTGGAGTTCCTATCAAGTACAAAACTTTATCTGGTTTTCATGTCTCTAATTTGAAGATTTTTCGTGACCTAGACACACCAGCAGCTGAACTCTTCCTACGAGTTTGCCAGAAGCTTCCTCACCCAAATCTTTGGCCACGCTTGAATTTCAGGTGGTTTGTAACATACCTGAAGCCTTAATACATTGGCAACATACTTTTCCAGCTGAGGCATCTTGGGAAACTGTTCATCCTATGCAGCAATGCTTTCCACACTTCCCACTTGAGGACAAGCGTGATTTGAAGGACAGGAGTAATGTTAGCACCCCCTTAAGCTTACCAATGGTTTACACATTGAATATTTTAAAAAATCAGAAAAATAGCTGACTTCAGTTTATCTGTTAGTTATGTTTCCTATTTCTTTGTAGCAGTTGTTTGCAGTAGGGACATTATTTCTGCACTTTCTCATTAGAGTAATAGTACGAAGTTATTTCCTTGTTTTTTAGGTAGATGGTCAAATCCACCAGTGTTGTATTTAAAGTTATTTAAATTCAATAAAATGTATGCAGAAAACTATTCCTTTTTTTAGTACTTTAACACGAGAAATTGCAGGTTCTCTTAAAAAACAAACTCTTCCCAAACTCCTCATTGACTCTGATTTTGTCTTGCAGCATCCCGTAACCAGATCTAAAACAGGGGACCGGAACAAACACCTATCAATTGACTTGTATGTACTCATTAAAGCACATCTTGGAGTTTGTAGAACTATGTTGATAAAAAATAAGATGCGTAGAATCCCAACATAAACATAGAAATTTGTAGACTAAGAGGATTTGACAAGGATTGTGTGTGAGCTAGTATCCAGCCTTGTAGATTCAGAACCAAATTTAGTTAAAGCTACAAACATTTAACTTATCTTTCACAACATATCGACAATATAACATGCATACATTGTTAAAAGACTACACAATTTGGCAATAGGACATGAAAACACTCATACCTGGGTGTCATCAGAAGGAACAAAACCAAGTAGTATACCCTTATTGATTGTCATAGCTGAAACAGTTCCACCCTGAGACATGTCGAAGATAACATAATTCCATATAGATCTTGAGTAAAGGTAAAACTGCAAATAATTACACTTAGGTACCGATGCTTCAAATAACTGTCTACAAGTTCAGAATTGAGGCATAGTTTATTGCTTGAATTAAGGCAGACCATGATATTCATATGCTAATTTATTTACGTTAGATGTTGAATACAGCAAGTAGAAATTTTATCCGTCAAGAACTAAGCAAGCCCACATAATAAACTAATAACTAATAAACTTGCCTGATGATCAATGTGAGCACCCAATGGGCAAATCCTGTAAGGTGATACAACCACCCTAACCTCTTGAGCATCTCTACCAGACAATTCGGCAACTTTCTTTCGTATTTTATCCAACTGCACCAGTTACAAAATCAGTGAAAGTTTTAGCTTATCTATGCGGGCATAGAAACTGAGACCGGTACAAGGAGATACAGTGAAACAAGATTAATCAACTGGTTCTGAAATTACAAATGTTCAATAAATCCGTTGCAAAAGAATATCAAACAGAAGAATATCTGGAGATTGAGTATCACAAACTCTGGTGAATACTACAGAACTACATCCAATATTTGGAGCTGAGTCAACTAACTAAGATCTTACTTTTCGCACTTTTCGATCTCTCTCAAATACAGGCACATCAAATTTAATTACTATTAGATACATAGCATCATGAAGATTTTATGCTCAAAAGAATATTCCTATAATTTACATTCCTCAAACCATACATAACATTTTACTAGTGACTCTTCTTGTACAGAAGTTTCTTCCTTTCTAAAATACAGCAGCCCAAAGAGCAAAACTGTTTAAACAGAAGTCAGACACAGGGCGAAAAGGGTTGTTACAAACCACTAGAGTAGTAAGTATAAGGGCAGAGCAAGTAAAGGCCTAAGGGTTCATCCAAACCCCCTTCGATAGAAAATTACACTATCTATACATTGTTAAAATTACTTTTTATGTATAACTTCTCCGTGTGTTTACTTCTTCTTATTTTGAAAACCCTTAAATGAAAATCCTAGCTGCGCCGCTCGAGTATAAGCATAAAATCATTGACATAAGGAGTTGGGACAAAATCAAACACACTTACAGCAATACAACACTATTATTCTACATTACATAACCCCTAGCTCTGGAAAAACACAATGTGGTATGACCCCCATTGCCCATATATCTTGAGGACTTGAATTGTGTATTTGGCATCAATAATAATTTAAACATCATTTGAAATCAAGATTACAAATCAAATCAACAACACCCATCAAGATAAGATCCATAATGCAATAAAAAAAACAAGAAATGAACTATAAAAATGAGAACTTTACCTCTGATTCAGAAGGCCAATGACCAGAAAAAACACCCATTTTTTCTCTTCTTTTTTTTTTTTGAAATATTTGTGGAAAAATGTCAATCTGAGAGCTTTATTGAGTGGGTTTTGCTTTATATTTAAGAAAAATAATAAGAATAAAGAAACAAATTTGCGGGAAGAATTGTTTGTCGGTTGAAGGGTCGTTTCCCTTGATTAGGACCAAGGCCAAATCATATCTTGCCATTTTTAAAAAGATTTTTTTTAATTATATTATATTATTATTATAATTATGATTATGATTATGATTATATTTCAAACTATAAATTGAAGGCCACACTGGTTTATCTCCATGTAAGGAAAAGTGGTGTCTGTTAAACTGTCAATCCCGCAAACTATGCTTACAAATTTTCACTTCACAAAAAAAAAAAAAAAAAAACATATCTATATCTATTTATCTATAATAGAAGAGGTGATAGCGCTTACGTGTCAGTACCACAAAAAACAGAAT
>JAJOOS010007197.1:0-16679 GCA_029582725.1 Solanum chiquidenum
TTTTCTTGGGTGTTTTTGCATGTGCCTCCTTTTTAGCTTTTGACTTCTTAGAACTTTGCTTAGCCATTGTTATAGGATCTTCATAATCAAAGATTTGATTAGTGTTGGTTGTGACTATTTGGATAATCCCAATACTAAAAGACGGATGATCCATAAAGTATAAGAAAATATTTATAAAAAAAGAAGAAGTTGAAGATGAAGAGACTACCTATTTCAAACTCTGAAATTGATTGAATGGAGAGAGAATTAGTTTGAAATTCAAAATTGAAATAATGAATCTGTTGAGAATAATGGGGGAGAAAATTTGGAGATGGAATCGTGGGTTTGTGGGGAAATCTGAGGAGAGATTGAGGGCGAAAATTAGGGAATGGGAAAGGTCAATTTGGCTTCCAAAAAATTAAGTATCCGGTTAAGTTGAATTGGGGGAAAATAAGGGATTTTTGTATTTTAATAAAAGAGTAGGTAAATATTGAGAATAGGTAAAGTAATGTTGTGTACTTAAGTAATTTGTCCTAATTTTTTCTTTAGCCCACTTGACAAGTCACTGACATAAATAATTAATAAAGAGCTCATTACAGTTGGTGATTAAAAATAATAATGTATATCAAATGTATACTTTAACAAGCTTTATTACATAGTCACTGAATGATAGTAGTATTCCATCTTTCCCTTGACCGGATCAATAAGGAATTGAGATCTATATTTCATTTGAATTGTAGAAAGTTATGATTTATGACATTTAGTTTGTAATTTCTAAATATGTCAATTTTATTTAAAAAAATTACATACTTTATGTTCTAATTTACACACAAACAAAAAAATCGATTATGAAAATTGAAAACCGTCATTCCTTCTAAAATAAAGAGAAGTAGTAGAATGATAGAGCAGTTCAATTAAATTGCTTATAGTACAATTCCCCCTACAATGAACCAATTTATAGAATTTTTTTCATCACTTTAGTTTACGATTATTATCAGCTCCATAGAAAAGATTCATCAAAGAATTTGGGCCCTGTAGTGTGCAGGCCCAAATATCCATTACTATGAGCATCAAGTGTCAACTTTCCATCTGTGAAACCAACCTGAAGCCCTTTACAAACTAATGGACTATGGCCCGTTATAATTTATTTATTTTAAAACGGATTAAAAAGGAAAGTAAGACAAACAAATTGAAACGATCGGAGTATCAAATATTTGACTGAGGTCAAGAGACGAATTAGAGGGTCTATTACGATTTACATAAATTTAATAGCTAAAAAAATATGTTAAAATATTTAAATATTCTATCGTAAACTGACTTATTATTATGTTATTAACTTATGGGTCATTTGGTGTGAGTGATAAATACAAATAGTCCTGGGATAAAAAAAATAGTCCAAGGATAAAATTTTGGAAAAATTACAGAAATTTCACATTTTAGTTTACTTATTACCATTATCCCCTATAAGTTTTATAAATTTCCAAAATCCCTCATTTTCGCACATCAGATTAGTGTATCTTGCGCATCAGATTAATGTATCAACGCTTATATTATTGTATCTCGCACATCAGATTAGTGTATCATGTATAAAATGTAATGTATCTTACTTAACAATTAATGTATCTCGCGCATCAGATTAATGTATCAGCGCTTATATTATTGTATCCTTTTTGAGGGATTTCTGTAATTATAAACTTTTAAGAGATAAATTGTAATTTTGTCTTAAAAGTATATGATTTCTGTAATTTGCCCTAAAATTTTGGTGTCTCGAACGGTTGTCATGTTTGGGATAACTTATCCCACCATTTATACTATAGTGATATAATAAGTTATCTCATATACATGGCGTGATAAGTTATCCTAGCAATGGCAGAGCTAGAATTTTTAATAAGGGGGTTCAAAATTTGAAGAACTAATTTTAACCATATATAAATAGTAATATTTTCCGCCGAATGTGATTCGGATGAACCTCCTAACAGAAGGCTGGCTCCTCCCCTGTATCCTAGGATAACTAATCCCATAATAATTAATTTTGAAATAACTTATTCCCAACGAAACGACCCCTTAAAGTTATTGTAAAAATTCTTAAACATCAAATTTTAAATTCGTCTCGAAAACGTCAATACAAAGTATCATGAACTTCATTGACTGCATACTTAGATTGAAAATTTACCTTACACTTAGAGGCACGCAACGTAGCATTTAAAGAACTTGAACACTGACGTTTAGTTTGGAGCTTGGGAAATGGGAATGGGTCTTATTCTATATTCCAAAGATTAATTCCGTAACTTCTTTCGTCCTTTGATATTCTTAGATGGAAAATAAAAAAAAAAAGGTTTTATTGAAAGAATCGTTTTTAAAAATAGGCTTTATAATGTGTGAATCTAAAATTAGTTAAATTTTAATATAAATATTAAACACTAAATGAAAAATAAGAAGTAAAAGTTACAAATTCCAATTCCATAGTATTGTTGAAACTAATTTAACAAACTTTTGTTAACCATTTATCCTCCAGTTGAGTAAATCAACGTGGTATAATTATTTTATTCACAAAAAGAAACATTTATGTGTGTGTGTGTGGGGCCAGCACGCTCACGCTTATCACGAGGCATCAGAATTTGTTTGCATTAATTTTCTGTGAAATTTCATAGAATTTGAAAAACAAATACTAGGACTTTTGTTAGTTGGTATACTTTGTCAGAAGTGAAAGTATTATTTTTCTTCTTTGATTAATAAGTTTTTTTTTTATTTGAATAAGGTATTTATATTAAAATTTAATTAATTTTTTAATTTGTATATGAGAGTCTTACATTGAAGATAAATAACTTTCTAATAAAGATAACTATGTATCGAGGAAGACTAGACCATTGAATTATAATAAACAAATATTTACTATTCCATCCACAACTCAAAACCTTTTTGATTAATACTTTCTCTATCATTAATTTGAACACTTCTTAGAAAATAACAACTGAAGTACACATTTTTATCATGATTGTCTTAATTATTGTATAATTTTTAATCAACTTGAGAAATATTTTGAAATAAGTAAGTCACTAAAGGTAAAACATGAAAAATAAATTTTTTCTTAAAGTAGATAAATAAAAATGAAAAATTATTTTTAGTATTAGTGAATAAGTAAAAGTGAGTGGAGATATTTTTTTTACTCTTTTTGTCCCTATTTACTTGTTCATTTTTTACTTGAAACATCTATTAAGAAAATAATAATTGACATAATGATATACCATTTTACCCATATTAATTGATAGAATTTCAAAATTAATTTATTTATTAAAGAAATTTTACCTTTTTAAAAATATTAACTTTCTAAATAAATTGAGAATATAATAAATAAAATATATTGTCTTATCCTGATTTGTTAAAAATGATAAGTAAAAAGTAAAAAGGGACCGAGAGTACTTTTTTGGTAATGTTTTTGCTTTCGCACTCCCGTAAGTTATTACTCTTTTCAATTCACAACAATTGAATTTAATTTTAAGAAATTAAAATTTACCCTTAACACACTTATTTCAACAACAACCACAAAAGAATATTATAGTCAAAACTCAAAACCCTCCTAAATTTTCAGGAATAAGTGAATTTTTAAAATTCATATGCGGACATGTGTAAGTCTAAAAACATCAAATATTTTGGATTCAAAGAACTTGACATCATCTTTATTATGTCACAAGGTTATTAATTATATATTCAGAATAAGTGATCCAAAATAGTTATTTTATTTCATATCTCACTCTCATATTTTCTGTGGAAAAATTAGGAAAATGTAGTACTACCAACTTTAGATTAGAATAATATCCACAATACATTATGTAATTCAATTCTGTCGACATTTCTTTAAATAAAAACCTAATATGTGTAAACGCACTTTTTATTATTCCATGGTACGTCTAATATATTGCTGATACAACACGCATTATTAAATACAATTATTGTTACTGAAATTACCAGGAAATCACATGACCGACTTTAGGAATTAATGGCAAATCTAGTATTTTCACTTTCGAAAAATAAATACATAGCATTACCATATAAGTATATCATTTGAATTCGAAATCTCAAAGTAAATTTTGAATTTGAGTCAATTTCTTGCCTAGTATTTCAAAATCTATCTCTATTTATTTTAAAAGGATTATCTTATATATATCGTGTAATTTTTTATCTCCCCGGGATCCACCTTGTAATGATGACTTTTTTTAATTTTATATAACGATAGGAAGCTTGATTTCCTTTTCACCACTTTTTCCTCAAAATTTTCCACAAAGACTTGACTTGTTTAAGTTGTCTCTCTATATAGACACACGAAATTCGTCTCTACAACCATCCCATGATTTAATATTAATTCCATACAAATATTAACAGCTTTAGAGAAGTTTGTAAAATGGAGAACATTTTTTCAATATCAGCAATTAGTCCTTCATTATTGGGCAAGAAAATAGCTGATGACCTCAATCAATTCTTTTGTATCATTTTAAGATGTACAATTCTGAGCATCCTAAGCACATTTCAAGATTTATCTTCTTGTTTTTCTTTTTCACTCCGAGCAATACTTTTGTTCTTCATCACTCTCCGAAACGCGTTGACTCGAGATGATCATGATAATAATCCTCCCGATGATTATGAAAATTGCGATAACGATGAAGAAATTGTTGAGGTAGTAATTATGGATAAACTAATGAGTTTATGCAATTCAAATGATGATAAAACAGAGTATGCAGAGGTTTCGAGTTTATTTGAGGAAGTAGAACCTAGTTTTGAAGAAATTAAGGAAGCTTTTGATGTGTTTGATGAAAATGGAGATGGATATATTGATGCAAGTGAGTTGATGAAACTTATTTGGAGAATGGGTTTATCCGAATTTTCTATTAAGGATTGCAAGAAGATGATTATGGCCTTTGATGAAAACAGAGATGGAAAAATTGAATTTTCTGAATTTTTGAAGCTCATGGAACAGAGCTTTCGGGATCCTGTAGAGTTACACTGAGTTTTTTTTAAAAACAATTTTATACCACGTATTACTACTATCATAAAGTATCTTGAGCAAAAGGTGTAAATCCACCAATAATATTGTCATGTAACCAATTTATCTACGATAAAATAAAATTAACAAAACAGAAAAATTACAAATTTCATCCTTTCCACTTTTATGTGGATCACATTGCAATTGATGTTAAATTTTATGATATCTCTATTAAAATTCGATTTTTATTGTGATTACAAACTTTAGACCTCTGATTAAGATCAGAGTAGCTTCATATCCACTACATCATAACTTTTAATAATTATATATTCTTTTCGTATTTGAACACTTGAAAATAGAATTGCTATTAGTTGGAAATGTGTTTACCCAAAATGGACTTTTTGATGTGAATTATAATAAGTCAAGTCCAAACCGTATATAGACACTGAGTGAGAGAACCAATAAATAAATAAATTAATAAGTGAAGACTCCGTCTACAAACTAATCACTTTTCCACCGCCTAAAGATAAAACATTAGTATACAGACAAAATTTGTTACTTGAGGATCTGAAGTTGCTACAGTACTGAAAAAGACTGAATTTGATATTTGATTGGAAAATTCAAAAAAATTGTCTGCAGAAGCAAACTTGAACCCTCTAAGCTCTGTTTGTCTTAAGATTCTTTTGGCAACAAAAATAAGTAAACTGTGTTCTGACGATGTTAGACAAACAATTTTCTTAAAGTGTTGTTTGGTATGAAGAAAAATATTTCCTTAAAAATAAATAAATTTATTATTTATTTGTTAGTATTTGATAATTAAGTAAAATAATATTATCCTAAATTTCATATATAAGTTAGCAAAATTTTGTGGGGTGATGACTGATGAGTGGGGCTTCGGAGGTGGCGAGGGGTGGGATGATTAAGGGGTAAACATTTGGGCATCGATAAATATCTGTGAAACTCGTCTTTCTTATTTTCAGTAGTGAAGTATTTTTCTATAAATAATATTTTTTTCCAAAATATTTTTAACAATTAAATATGCAAAAACTAAAAAATATTTTCCTCCTAAGCAAACACACAGTTTACTTCTACTTCTTAAGACCTTAACACAAAATATTAAGGTAACGATCCATTTACACCATTCGGCTGTTACATAAAATGAAACTTTTCATCTTTATCAAACGATAAATTTGAACGATATGATACAATAAAATTTAAGCAACAATCATAACCAATACTTCCTCTATCCAATTTATGTGATATATCTCGTTTTTAAGAGTCAAACAATTCAAGTTTGACAAAAAATTTGCTCTTGGAATCTTCACTTTTTTTTTAAATGAAATTTATATATTTGTAAACTATGTAAAAAGTATTATAAGTCACAATAATTGACAATTCAAAATATTTAAAAGATCTATGAAAAATTTAGGGTAAAAAATAGATTTATTTGACTCTCAAAATTCAAAATATGACATTGAAATTAAGACAGAAAAAATATCATATTTAAACTAACAATACAATAATACGAGGATCAAGATAACAACCATCCAAACAAGGTGTAAGTTAACTCGGACTTTGTCAAAGTGTGGAAGTTCCTTCTCATCCCTTAAATCTTTTACAATCACAATTTCTTGGTCCCTACTAGAAACATGTCACTAGCATTACGAAATGGCCAAAATGGCAAACGTCAACTGCTTAGCAAATTGCTTGGGTCACATCAAATTGTAGTATATATTTCTATGTATTTTCTGAGTAACTTCCTAATTAAAACAACTGAATTTGTCTTTTAATTTATTCGCATTGTTATCCAATAATAGGAGGCTATAAAACCCCTCAAAATCAAATAAAGTAGTATCACAAATCTACAAAGTTCTCCAAGAAATCTTCTAACTAACTAACCACTGATCAATTCAATGGCAGACATAATATCCAATGTGTTTAATGAAAACGATGAGTTTCGCGCTCTCATACTATCAGACAACGAGTGCGCGGAGGAACTGCAATACCAAGAGGTTCTTGCAGCCTCTTTAGAAATCTTCCATCTTCACATGTCATTAACACAAATCGAAGAATCCCCTGAATCATCCCAAGGTTTTTGTGACATTTGTATGGAGACAAAAGTTACAAATGAAATGTTCAAACTCGAAAATTGCTCTGATCACTCATTCTGTACTGATTGCATAGCCCAATATATCCAGTCCATGATTCAAGACCATATTTTCTCAGTAACTTGCCCTGGTTTGAAATGTTGCGCGACAATTGAACCTGTTTCTTGTAAATCCATCATCCCTGAAAATGTATTCGAAAAATGGGAAGGGGGATTGAGTGAGTCTGCTCTTCTTGATTGCGAGAAATTTTACTGTCCTTACAAAGATTGTTCAGAGCTGTTGATTTATGATCACGATCAGGACATAATTGAGTGTATATGTCCTGTATGCCAAAGGCTGCTATGCGCGGCGTGTGGCGTCCCTTGGCATACGGGGCTTGATTGTGACAAGTTCCAAAATGATGAAAAAAACAGAGAAGATGATTTAAAGGTTGAGGAACTTGCTAGCAGCTCCAAATGGATGAAATGCCCTCACTGCAAACATATTGTGCAGAAGGCTGATGGTTGTATACACATAACCTGCTGGTTAGTTAATTTCTTGTTTAATTTTTGTATGGTACTAGTGTGGCCTGCTGAAAGGTTTATAAGTTATATTAACTTAACTAATCAATGAGTTAATCTATATTGTGGATTTAGGTGTGGATCTCAATTTTGCTATATATGTGGAGAAACATGGAGTGAAAGCCATTGGAGTTGTCAGATTAGTGAATGATACCGGATTGCTTCTAAAGAACTGCTAACTATTTGCTCAATAGACGGGAAGATTGAAAAAAGGGCAAATTTTATAAATACCAAAACTTGGCCAAATTTGTTCTTCTTCTTCCTTCCATTTGCCATTAATGACTTTTTTTCCTTTTTCTTCAATTCTGTTATTAATGGCTTCTTTTCTTCCTCCTCCTTCTTCTTCGTCTACTTCGTTGTTTTTTTTCTTCTTTAAATTTATATAGAAAAAGCAAATTATATATTAAACGATTTAAAATATTGAAAGGATTTCATATCTAAATTTTTGGAACTCTTAAAGGTAATTTTGAGTTGATTGAGATGGAATAGTCAATGTATATTTCATGTATAGTTAGTGTATATTTCATGTATAGTTAAATTATATTCAGTTTTTTGAGTGTATCATAATGTATAGCTCATATATAGATAAGTTATATTGTATAGTCGGTGTACATTTCTTATAATTTTTGGCAAACTATATTGTATAGTTACTGTATACTACCTATGTTTTTTTATTCTATGTAAATAAAACATGATTATATTTATTATAAATTAATTACTTTATTGTATTAAAACTAGCCCTCTCTAGAGATTTAACATTAAAAGTAAAGGAATTTTTTTTTTAACTTGTGGTTTATCGTCTTTCTTCCTTCGAATCCGTCTCAAAAATACTTGCAATATAATTGTATAGTTTGCAAACCTCAAATATTTTACCTTAGAATATATAATCAATTACTCCTATCTTTTACCAGCGGCACTAAACATTTTAAAATAGTTTTGGTTGTTACCTATTGTAGGGTAAGGTATTGTTACTTAAAATATCATGAATATTATTGTTAAACTAACGAGATGTAATGTATCCTATATTTTTTTTATAATAATTTAACACCAGATCCTACTTTTATTTAATTATAATTATAATTATAATATAATACAATTCAGTAATAGAATATTATGATATGATACCACATGTAAGAAACATCAAACAAATTGTTACTGCGTGCGCCGATTAACACTTGTGTGGAAACATACATACACTTGTCACTTGTTCCTTGTGCATAGTTTATACTACATGACAGATATATTGCAACACTAATTATATTTTGGATAAAACTCGATAGACGACGGTGTAAGGACAAGTAATCCCAAGTTCCAAAGTGCGCCGATATCTTTTTTTGATAGGTTCAGCCGGTAATCTCATTATCTCATTTTAATAAGTACTATATATTCTATTTATTTTTAATTTAAATATAAGATCACATGAATTTTTGTGTTTTTAAATTCCATGTTATTAAGTCTATAAATGGAAAGACATTTTTCAATTTTCATGCAATCTCTCTCACGCCGACTACTTATTTTTCAATTACGTGAGTTGTTTTCTTTTTCTTTGACTAGCAAATTGTTCAAATTTTCTGCTATTTAGGGATTTTTCTTCTAATTTGGTTAAAAATGGTTGTTTTTAGGATGGGAAGGGTAAGGCTAAGCATGAAGCGAGTGGAGAGCAATAGTAAGAGGCAATCCACTTATTGCAAACGAAGATGTGGAATCCTGAAGAAAGCCCAGGAGATTTCTGTGCTATGTGATATTGACATTATCCTTCTTTTGTTTTCCCCAACTGGAAAACCAACCCTATTTCAAGGCGGACCAAGGTACTTCCCCGCCATCTAACAAGTTTCTTTTCTGTTACTTTCTTGTGTTGACTGTTTCAGACAATTTTGTAGGCTATTGAAATATGGTTGAACTCAGTTTTAGATGCTTTTATACTTTGGGTGTATTTGTGATTTCCCCTACTTTTATTGGTTTGACACTTGATTGTTTGATTTTCGTTTCGGATGGAGGATTGGCTTATCTACGGGTGAGATAGTGTAGATACCATCATGAACTTGAATTTTGGGTCATGACAATTTGGTATTGGATGTGTCAATTGGTCTTGACAGACTCTCCATCTCTTGAGATAACTTTTAGGTCTCTTTCTTTATCATGCTATCAGAGTTAGGTGAGGTCAAGTAATTGGTTCCCTTATATGGTCTTGCCAAAGTTCATTACTGCACACAGTAAAGCCATGACTTAGTTTGGTGGTTTAAATTACTACTCGAGATCTAATCTCACGTACTTTTGCATTTCATTTTCGTTGAGAGCCATTGTGATTGTACTTCCATGGAATATACTTTTGTGCATGTGATGATGTATTTGTTTCATAGTATCATTGATCTGTTCATAGGGGATATGTGAAATAACTGGTTACTTTATAAGAGACTTACTCTTTGGCAAGTTCCCCAAACTTCTAGCATCGCAATTGGGCATGTTAAGGTCAAAGTGAGTGATACTCATTTTAAAGTACCTGGTATGAAGAGCCTTTACTCCTCTAGAAGATGCTCTTGTAAATACATATAACCGAGTACATCTATGGTCTACTGCTAGTTTTTTTTAACCACAGTTGTCTTGTATGGTGATTTAGTCCTTGTCTTTTTATTCGTCCGACAATAACTACACAGGTTCTTCATCACATATGATGAACTATAGGATTATTCGATCCCTAATTTCTATTGCATGTCTTCAGCAATTTTGATGAAATAATTGCAAAATTTGCTCGATTGACTCCTCATGAAAGGGCAAAAAGGTACAAAAACAGTCTTGTCTATTTGGATTAGTCTTATCTAGAAGTAAGATATAGAGGACAAATGACCAGTTTTTGCTAATCTTGATCTTAAAACAGGAAGTTGGAGAGCCTTCAAGTAAGTCTGATATTCATCACCACTATGTGTTTTCCTCTTTCTATGGTTTGTTGTTACTTCTTAATCCACTTGAAAGTGATAACAATGCTAATGGTTACACTCAAGACATTGAGGAAGACTTTTAAGAAGCTTGACAACGATATAGGCGTGCCAGAGTTTCTAGATGCTAGGTATATATTTTTGTTGATCAATTTGAGGATCTTTTCCTTCAAATTTGTACCTACTGAAATTTGTTAAGCATTATGTTAACTGTTTACCTTGTCTTTGCTCCTTTGTTTCTTTTGCTGCAGTGATCCATCAGTTGAAGTATGCACTTTCTTACTCTATCCACACCATTTTGGCTACGATTGTATGACTTAAACTCAAGTTTGTGGACAATTTTCTTTTTTTATAATTGGTGCTGACAGGAATTGCAAAGCCAAGTGAAAGTTGTGCAATCTCGGATTACTGATTTAGAAATGAGACTCAAGTATAGTCCTGCATTCCTTTGTTTTTCCTTTTATATTTTTGGTGTTCAATTGTTTCCATAATTGACCTCTTTATCAACTGCTACAATATTTTGATTGTATATTTTTATCTTATTTAGGTCTCTGGCAGAGTGTGTTGCCATTTGTCCTCTTTTATAAGTTGCATTTGCTTTTTGAATGTATCTAAAGAACTTTTGAGGAATATCTAATTAATTTTCTTATTTGGACATTTTTATTGGACATCCATACAGAATTAATAGCATCTTGCTTGATTATAGGCCCAATTAATAATATTTTGTGTGATTATAGACGCACCAGTTGATTTAATCTTAATCCACATATGTTGTTTCCGTGTTTAATTTAATATGCAGTTGTAACTAGATCATATGGGCGTAATGACTTGTGTCATTTTTAATCTTGTATTAACCTTACTCCTCTGCTTCGTCGTAGCTGGTGGAGCAATCCTGATAAGATAAATAAAGTGCAAGATCTCGCGCTGATGGAGTGTGCACTAAGGGAGTCACTTAATGCAGTTCATGTTCGGAAGGTAATATTTCCAAAAACTGGATTGGTTTTGGTGGTACTTGGTAATCCTAGTGCTGCAACAAGTTTTAGAAAACAGCCATACTATTGATGAACTAATATACTTTTAACGCAGTATGGAATTTGGTCAGAACTGAGTTGATTGTTTACCTATCCTTTGTCAAATCCTCTAACTATTCGCTCTTCTTTGTAAGAATGATAATTAGGTCATGGTTATTCAAGGTTAAACTACATAGTAACTTCTGCCCTTCCTCCCTTCTGTTTCTCTTTTAGTCTCTTATATTGGTTGTTTCGGAAAAACAGTGTAAAATGTGAAAATAGCTGAATGATTCTGCATTTGAATGTCATATAACAGCTCCAGAACACGACACATTTGCATCTTTTGATGAACAGTGAAGTAGATGGGCAAACTCATCCGTGGCATCCAGAAAATAAAATCCTGCACATGCCATTCCCTCAGACACCAAACATTCTACCCCAGGAGTGAGTATTAGACCATATTTATTCAGCATCTTTATGTCGTTCCCCTTTTACGATCTTAGTATTTCACGCTTGAAGTTACTGGATTTTGGTAATCGCTAACATCGTGTGAACCATTGTTTCTCTGTAGAAATATGGGATACTCCGGAGATAATTCAGTTGCTGAATGTTCTCATGTTCTGGACTCTGGAAAAGTTGATCAAGCAAGACAGGCCACAACTGCAATGCTAGATAACAGTGTCTTGAATGATCTAAATAGTATAGTATGCTTGAGACAGCAACTAAGTGAGCAGTATTCATACAACCCCAATGATAATCTTGATCTGCTGGAAAGGAAAATATTGGATTCTCAGAGTGATGCCAATTTGAAAGGATATTTGATGGATTATGAAATTCAAAGAAACTTTAACCTAACAAGGTCTGTGGATTCAGTCAATTATAGTGCAGCTGATGCCGTTGCTGTTCCAGATTTTGATGAAAAATCATATGCACAGGTAATTTCACCTGTTTCCATTCTCGGTTAATTTCTCAACTCTGTGACAGTAAATTATTGAAAAAAATGTTTAATTGTCCATCTTACATATGGAATTCATCTTCTCCATTCATGTATCCTTGTTCTCTTTGACAGTTGAATATGCTGAATGCACATCTTATATTACTCTATTAAACAAATTACCACAATTTCCAAATATACTGTCATGTAACTAATCCTATCTGATCTAACATTTCTTAATCGGTCTCACTTGTTCTTATTTCCTGCAGCCGGCAACTTCCAGTGATTAAACATTTGAGATAAGTCACACTACTTGTGTAGAATAATCTGTGATCGCGGGTGAGGTTTACAGGTGCAGTGGTTGTTGATAGATAATTATGTTTGAATATGTATAGTTGTTTTGCTTAGCGAACCCTGACACCACACACGATGAAAGTAGAATAAGAGTTTGTTCATATATGAGATCTGGATAAAAAGACCAATTTCACTTTGCTTCAATAAATTACTGGGATTTGTTTTGCAGTTAAGGTGCAAGTCGAACTACTAAAAGAAAGTTCTTCCCTTTATATGTTAACAAGAGCGCAAATCACATTCTTTTGATGATCTAGTAGGAATAACACGAATAACAAACGCTGTACATTAAAGGTTCCTTGTTTACCACAAAGCTCTATTCTTGATCAAAATTCATAACATGGTTACAAGGTAACAATATATATTCAATCAAGTTTCCCATGAAATTTTCTAGTTGCTGAGTGTTTGGATGATGGTGTTGTGCCATGGGTCAGAGAGGTGCTGCAGAAGGTTGTCAAAAGGACCTTTTCCAGTCACATTGTGCTGTACTATGAATCCCAAAAATGCCAACATAGCCAATCTCCCTGCAAATTGTCCACTTGAAAAATTAGACTGACTCAAGTATATAAAGTCATTTAGAAAGTGAACATCCACTTACCATTAGCAAGTTCCTTCTCCTTGGCCTCTTCAGTTGGTGCAAAGTTGAGTGGGTTGAAAATACCACCAGGGTATCCACATTTATTAGGAGGCAAGCTGTAGCTCTTGAAGATAGGGTCTTGGTTGACACTTCCTGGGTTCTTAATGTCTTGCCACCTTCTGATCTCGACGTAGTGGAACAAGATGAACTCGATCACAAAAAGGGTCGATGATGATGCAAAGTACTCGGATTTTCCAGCATCGTACCATTTGGGCACGTTAAGTATCCCAATGCTAGTGAAAACCTCAGGCAACAGCATCCCTGCAACACCCAACATAGCCCAACGACCATTCACCAGTTCAGCCTGGATGAACCATTTCAAGTTCTCTGGGTCCTCAGCAAGTCCCAATGGATCAAAACCATTGTCTCCTGGAAGACTAAAGACAAGTAACCATTCCAGTATTAGAACAAGGCAAGTGTTTAGACGTAGTACAATTTTACATGATATCAGAGCAGGCAAAAGTATATATTACAAGTAGCTTAAGATGTATGTATGTATGTACCTGCCATCAAGATAATCAGGAGAGGCTAAACCAGGAAGCCATTGACCTTTCTTAGCTTCAACCTTGAATGAGTTGTATGATGAAGAAGTTGAAGGTCTAAAAGAGACCTCCCTGTTTAACTTTCCAGATGATCCAGTGAGGAACCTGGTTCTTGAGGCACATGGCCGGAAAATGGCGGCGGAAGCTTGTGTTGTCACGGTTGCCATTTTTTCCAATTTGAAGAGTTGTTGGTGATTATTGGGAGAAATGGCAATGTAGTTTTAAGGCTGAGTTGAAAACTTTGTGTGTTTTGTATATGCATTTGTATTGCCATTTCTTTGGCACAATTGTGGCTCTGGTTCAATCTTGAAGAGTGACTAAGATTTTTTGGAATTCAACGGTTGGATTGAGTTGTGAATTTGATAGTAACCAATGAGAAAAAATGTGCCTTATCTCCTTATCTTTGGTTCCATATCTTCAAATCAGTTTCTTTATTTCTGTTGGTTTGAGAAGATGATGAGGGACCCAAAAATTGCCACGTAGATATATATTGGATTTTTAGAGGAGGAAATTAAAATGGAAATTGGGGAATCTGTTAGTGGAAAGATCTTTGCCAAGTGGAATCATTGATATCCAATGAGGATTTGACAATTGGTTGACTCAAAATTCGTCTGGCAAAAGATATCTATTATGACTTGATTGAGAAAAATTGGGTGGGATTTTTATGCGTTGGGAGTATATTTTAATCATGATTTAATACTTTCATACTAGTCTTCAAAGAAAATTGGGAGTATATTTGAATGCAAAAATAATATTTGAATAAAAATATTTCAGCTAAAATACGAAATAACTCTAGCCCATGGTGTTAGGTTTTAAAAGTTTATGGTGATTCAAAAATTGGCGTTCTTTTTATGGAATTTGAAAAATAAATATATCATATCACATGTAGCTCCGTACTCTAGCACATGAAGTTTTACATATAGGGAGGGGGGTTCGAGCACCAACATATTGCGATGGTAAAAGTTTCAAAATCCAACACCTTATGTTAGAGTTTTTCCATATTTTTAGATTAAGATATATATTTTTCTCTTCTTTTTTTTTTTTTAGATTATGATACTGCTTTCCAAATACTCTCTTTTTTTTCTTCATTAAAATCGCTATTGTTGAATAGTTTTGATAGTGGCTAAAACTTGACAAAAAGTGGCTATTTGGGCCACTTCAGTTCAGGCCTAGTCCAATTAGTAGCTCCTTCGTTATCGTTAATGGGCTAGAAAGTGTTCTACTCCGTCTTGGACCTTGCAGAAGCCCGTTTAATAAGTTCATTTTGTCCTTTATATGAAGTTTTTGCAAATGGTACCATTATTTCTAGGTAATGTTTAATTTTTATCCTTTTTTCTTTTAATCAAACCACTTTATTTATAACCTAATTCCATTGAACATAAGTTGAGAAAAATTCTGCCTTACTCGGAATAAGTTGTGTAGAAATTGAATTATGCAGTATAATTTGTGTAATATTTCTATGGCCTTATTTCGTTAAGCATAAGTTTAGAGAACTTTTGTTTTGCTTGATATAAATTCACTAGGAATTAAATTGTATCTTTTACGATATAACATATGAATTTTTTGAACTGAAATTTTACTTCTATAGACATAAGTTCTGTAACCATAACTTGTGTTAATTATAATTCAAAAATATTAGTTTATGTCAAACAAAAATTATTTGCTATTTCAATATCAAAATATTTTCGACTACTTATATTATACTTAAAATATTGAGGATAAAAATTAAAAATCACCCTTAAAAAATGGGCAATTATGTGAATCATGTTAAAGTTGACACGTGAAGTTTTATATGATAAAGGAAAGGACGGTGAAAGATATTGAAATAAAAAGAACTAAGGTGTTGAGAAAATATAAGAAAGTTATTTTGTTCCCTGTTTAAATTTGAGAGGAGTAGTTCCTTTCACCACTGGCTCAGGCTGACATTTTGTTTTAAAAAAATCTTTCGGGCCGTTTGGCAGAGTGTATTAAAAAAATAATGTATGCATTAGCTATATTTATTACTAATATTTTGTTTGGTACTTTTTTTCAATTTATGTATAACTAATGCAATAATTATTTTTATACACTCTATTGTGTATTAAGGTGTGTATTGTTAATACCATGAATTTCTAGGTATTAATAATGTAATGGTATTAATGTATGCACTAATTCAATTAAAGACCCAATTGCCCCTCAATACTTTTTTTTATATCTTTTCCACCATAGTGGTGAACGGTATCTTTGTAAATAATTTTTTAATGCAATGCATTTTATTTTTAATGCATCAAACCAAACAATGCATAAGAATATTTTATATATAATTAATGTAAGCATAACTAATATATGCATTACTAATACAAGCATTACTAATACATAATATTTAATATTATTTTTATACACTCTATCAACGTTCCGTTAGTAGTATTTTGTAGAGAAGAAGGAGACAACATCAAGGATTTTACAAATCTGAAATCACCACACGAATCAAGAACAAGAAAAGGACACACTTCTGGGTTCTCTCTCTCTCTGCGGATTCCCAATGTGGAATAAGATAACAAATGCCGAGTTTAAATTTAGGGCACATTTATTTTTGGGCAACGCTGATCAGAAAATTTGATCAAATTCAAATTTAAAAAATTTATAATATTTTTTTATTTTAAAATAA
>JAJOOS010007198.1:0-16713 GCA_029582725.1 Solanum chiquidenum
TTTTTGGTGGGCCTCAATGTACAATTTCTATAGCTTTTAGTCCAACTCTTTAGTGCAATGTTGGTCCTCCAAACTCCCATTTCTAAATAAGAGTAATAAAATAATATAGTCCAACTCTTTAGTGCAATGTTGGTCCTCCAAACTCCCATTTCTAAATAAGAGTAATATATATATAGAAAGAGAGAGAGATTGACTATTTTAATATTTTGTAAATATTTTAAATGAAATTAGGTCTTTTAAAATTAGAAAAAAAGTATAAAAAAAACACAAAAATGATAAATAAGATTCTAGTCCTTAGAAAGCGTCATGTCACCGTTTTCATTTATATATATATATATATATATAGAGAGAGAGAGAGAGAGAGAAAGAGAGATGTTTAGATGTTATAAACATCATTAAATAGATATAAGTTATGGAGATGAAACTTTAAAAATAAATTAAAAAGGAAAAATACAAATAAAGAAGATACCTTATATTATATCGATATATAAATTTCTTGAAGTGAATAAATAAATAAAAATAAGAAAGAAAAGAACAAAGAAAGGAAAAGTACTAAAGTAATGATTTATTAAGGAAATGTTATAAACATTATTAATGATGAGACTTAAGGGAAAATGTAAATTTTTAAAAAAAACACATTTTATATTATATCTTGAATTGAATAAATTAAAAAAAAAAAAAAATAAAGAAAGGGAAAAAAGTGATTTAAGGAAATGATATAAATATCATTAATGGTGATATTTAGGGAAGAAAATAGTAAAAGAAGAAATTGAGGAATATTATAGGAAAAGAGAAAAACAACATTAATGATAAAATAAATTAAATATGGCTATTGATGAAGAAAGAATCAAATATGACTATCTTTAATATTTAGATGATTTTTTTGTATTTTAAAATGGAAAAAAGGATAAATATACTCTCGAACTATCGTAAATGGTATGTGTATACCCTTCGTTATACTTTTAGGACACTAGTGTCCTTACCGTCCAAATTTTGGAATATATATACCATTTACACTAACAGTTTTACACGTGTCTCAATCTTACCTGCCGACCCGATATTTGCTAAATTTTTACCCAAAAACAAAAGCCCAACCCGGCAAACTAAACAACCCACCCAAATACAAACTAACCCACATCCAAGCTCCCTCACTTTGCTCTCTTCCCCAACTAATGTCAAGAATCTAAATCGCTACTGATGCTGCTCATGATCTGGATTATATACTCAACACTATTGGTTTGAAGATCGATGAAGTTCACAAGCATGTTAAGAGCAATGAAATCATTGTCACAGAACCTTCTTTTAATGCAAAAAATTGTCATTTTAAAGCAATGGTGCTTTGCAGTGGAAGCGGGAGCAAAACCGTAAGGAAAGGCGGTGAGATCTACGAGGAGGCATCAGCAGATTCAAAGTCGGATTGCAGTGGATCGTCTACTAAGGCTCGCGAGTTTGAAGGCGTGGAAGGTTATATATTATCGAAGTTCCAACTGACAAGAGTAGCGACACAAAATTTCGACGTGTACACATTTGGAGATGTGTTGTTGGAATGATTCTTCGGTGAAGGACCTGTGAGGAAAAGGGAATAAAAAATTACAGTAAATTCTCATTTATCCCTGATCAATTTCACCCCGATTACCACACACCATCACTGTCAAATTCAATGTCTCCAATTCAGATCAAGTCAAATTTCTCTTCGACGCTATAAAAAATTGGCTTTTCAATTGCCGGTCAATATCCTTATCAATACCACCGGCATACTCGACGAAAATCTTTAACACAAATAGGATTTCAACAAGACTTTCATTGTGAATGCTTTTGGGGCTTTCACATGTTTCAAAGAAAGAGCTAAGAGAATCAAACGCGCGCGGTGGAGGGAGAAGGACAATATGCTTGTCGTAGATGGCGGCATCGTTGACGCATGGGTTCAAGGCGTCAGAGTCGGCCCTTGGAAATAATGGTGAAAACAACGAAGCAACTGAAAGAGATGTTTACCCAAATTTGTTTAAGATAAATGGGTCATGGATGGGTTTTTAATTTATGGACACAAAAATTAAAATAAATTTAGGCAAATTATTTAGATGAAGCCACGTGTCCCTCTGTTAATTTTAAGGGTATACACAACCTAAAAAATTAACGGTAAGGGTATAAATAACCCTAAAGTATAACAAAGGGTATAAACATATCATTTACAATAGTTCAGGGGTATATTTGTCTTTTTTTCCTTTTAAAATTAGAAAATTGGCCAAATAAATCACAAAATAAGATAAATAGGATTGAAACTCATTGAGAGCGCCACATCACCATTTTTTAATTCAGCTTTATTATTATATATAGATTATTGGGACATGACATGGGAAATGATCCCTTTCATTACTATTTTAGCCACTACTTTTTTAATGATGTATTGGATAGAGGTTTCTCGCAACAAATTTCCGTAACCGCTGAAAATTAAATGCAAGCAAAATAAAAATGTAATTTTTATTGATGAATCTTGTGAGTATAATTCTGTTGTTCTCTTGATTTTTCCCTCCTAGTGTTTCTCCGTGATTCGAGGGCCTTCAGTAGCGTATTTCTCGAATGTAGGATGATGTAGACCTCTTTGACATGTATTTGATCTCCGAGAACGTCGGGAAGCACTTCGTCGTTTCAAGTCGATCTCCGGAAAGAACTCCATTGCTCACTCCTTCGAAGAGCTATGTAGTTGGTGTTGTAGCTTTCTCCAATTGCAGAATGCTTGTTGAAGAGTTTTCTTCATCCCCTTAGAATGACATGTCCATCTCCTATTTATAGTTGTAAGGGGTGGACAAGGTTGTTTATGATTGGCTAAAGGATGTCATTTTGATACTTGGCGGATTGTGATTGGTTCTTGCATTTGACTGTGACTACCACCTCATTTGGACATGTGGTGTCACCTTGTTGGTTTTGGATGCCTAGTCACTGTGACACATGGCATGGGTTTGGGCTTCAAGGTGAAATGGACCTTGGATTTGAATTTAATAAAAATGGACTTATTTATTTGTAAAGCCCAAATTAATCATTCAACTCAAATAAACATGGATTTAGTCCAAATTTTGTATGAATTAAATCGATAAAATGGCACAGCATAACACCCTATAGACTAAATTAGCAATAAATAGCCCACTTTTAGATTTTTAGCAAGAAAAAGACTTTGTTTTATTTATTTGGCATTGAATAGTTATTTTTCTTTTTATTAAAAAATGTATTTTTGTTCTCCTTATTTTTCTCAAACACACGTTTGATTTTATTTTTTTTCTTGGAAAGAAAAAATTTATTGTTTTATTATCCCTATTTATCTCTTTTTTTATTTTTTCAACGTTTTAAAATAGAGCTCTTCTCTTTTTTGTCTCCTTTTTCTCTTTCTAGAATTCTTTTCATACTTATATTTGATTCTCTCCCTAATTTTCAATTCTTCTCCTTAATTTAATTTGTTATGAAAATCAGATATAACAATATGTTTTTTCATGAATACTTCTAAAAATCATCTTTACATATAATCTTGTTCTTGTCCAATTAATTGTTGAATTTCATGATTTGTGGAATTGAAGTTTTTTCAATTTTGTTTTTGCAAAAAATTAGGTTATTCAACCTTGTTTTGTTTTCTTTCTAAAATCCTTTTCATATGTATATTTGCTTCTCTTCTAAATTTTCTCTTATTCTCCTTAATTCACTCTGTCTATGCAAATCAGATATAACTGTATGTTTATCGATTGATCCTTCCAATAATTTCTTTTAATATATAATTATGTAGCATTTCTTGTCCCATTATTTTTGAAATTTCGTGATTTGTGGAACTAAAGTTTTAAAAACTTTTTTTGGCGAAAATCCAGGTTATAGTTTTTTGAAATTTTTGTTCTCAATTTCATGGATAAGAAAGATTCTCGTGAGATCCTCGTAAAAAATCAAAATATTGATTTTGATGAATACAACTCAATGTATACCAATGAATTCCAATCTCAATTTAAATTAAAGTATACAAGTTTATTATGTGAATACAAATCACTGAATACACTCCGATTTAAATGTCAGCTCCAGGTTTGGGACGGCCCATCTGATTAGTTCAGCTGTCACTGCTGGAAATCCCAGCGGTTGTTCGGCAGATGAATACGAACTAATGTATACATAGTGCAGTTACCGTATACATAAACAAAATCACATGTACAATTAACAAATAAATTTTAATTTATATATGTATCATATTAATCTCATTCTTGTATTCATTATAGTAATACATATAATTGATGGTAATATTCTTATGTATACAATATAAAGTTTATGTATACATGCTACAATTACTGTATATATCAATAAAATTTACACGTCTATTTTTATGAATATTTTTTTTATGTATACATTATGTAATCGCAACTTTAATTATTGTATAATTTATGCATATGTATTATTACAGTTTCTTATAAAATGCCATTTAATATTATTTGATTAATTATTGTTGATTATGTGATAATTAATACACGTTAGAGCATTAATAATACATTTTCTTACCTTAAAAGTAGTCACAATCTGCTAATAAGTTATTTAAATACAGTTGAGTTTGAAAATTTAAAGAAATTGAAAAGTTAACTTCCTTAATTATAGGAGTTAAAAACAAGGAAGAAAAATAATCCCACATCTTCTTAATTAATGTGGGTTGATTGCACATGATTAAAAGAAAAAAAACTATAAAAAATTGGTTTTATTTCTTTTAGACTAATATGTGCTAAAAAAATTTAGACTATTAATTGTTAATTAATATTGCGCTATATGTTATCAATTGTATATAATAGTTGTATGTCTGTGTCAATTCCTCAATTAAATCCAATAAAATTTGTGTGTCTACAGAGGCTATGTGTACAAACGAAGGTTAGGGTCATTTTCCTTGATATTTTTACAAAGATTAATTTATTTATTTATTCTTACATCAAATTATTTTTTTGGTGTAAAATTTATGTTAAATATTCTTAGAAAAATATGCCACGTACATTTTCAAAGACTAGTTTATCCAATAAAAATGAACTCAGACTTTAAACTTGAATTTTTTGGGCCGCTTAACAATACAATAAATGGACTAAATTATAGTTTACTCTTTTGAAAGTCAGACCATTTCTTTTTGAAAAAACTTCATCTATAATTCTGATCTACGACAAGTAGCTGTTTTAGTAAGTTCAAACACATCCAAAAATATCACTATAATTATAAACTTTATAGTCAATCTTGATAGCTGCCTCTAAAGAAAAGCCGCCATTAAAATAAAATTATCATATAAAAATAAAAGAAGACCTAACTAAATACATATAAGTTTTATGAATTTGGGGCTGCATTTGGACTTCTACCCTTGATCCTTTTTTTATTTAGAAAATGATCAAGTTGGCTTATGGACATGTGAACATACACCTGGCGGCTCTTAACTTCATTAGACTAATTAAGACTTGGTTATAAATAGGTCCTACTTCATCTTAGTTTGTACCAACAACATTTCTCATCAAACATTATGGCTACCACACAAATAGCTGTCATCGTGCTTCTAGGATTACTTGTTGCCACCAATATTCAAATAACAGGTTTCTCCTTAAACAATTTGAATTTCTGACTCAAAAATAATATTGTTGATAGTTGTTTTTTTCTTTTTTCGTATACTCTTAGTTGTGTATCTTTTCCCACACTAACTTGCATGACTATATTCATTTTTAAAAAAGTAATTTGATATTTTTCGGTTTAACACTCACAAACTTTTCTAATTTGAGGGGATGAGAGCAGAAGTGGATCCAAAATTTAAACCGCAGTCAAAATCTAATATTTATACTTATTTAGTGAACTTTTGAAACGTATACAGTTTTGTGCTAAAACTATTAGATTCGGAGGAACCAGTAATTACATATATACTACATCTGCCCTAGCATGTTTAAGTTTAGAAGAATTGGTTAAGTTTCTAAAACCTCATTTTCTACTTGTTATTGAACAGAGGCTCAATTAGGTGTTTGCTATGGAATGATGGGGAACAACTTGCCATCACATTCCGAAGTTATACAGCTGTACAAGTCAAGAAACATTGGAAGATTGAGGCTTTATGATCCGAATCATGGAGCTTTGAATGCGTTAAGAGGATCCAACATTGAAGTGATATTAGGACTTCCAAATGTAGATGTGAAACACATTGCTTCTGGGATGGAACACGCGAGATGGTGGGTACAGAAGAACGTTAAAGATTTCTGGCCTGATGTTAAAATTAAGTACATAGCTGTTGGTAATGAAATCAGCCCTGTTACTGGCACATCGTCTCTTACCTCATTTCAAGTTCCTGCTTTGGTTAACATTTATAAAGCAATCGGTGAAGCTGGTTTGGGAAACAATATCAAGGTCTCAACGTCAGTAGACATGACGTTGATTGGCAATTCTTATCCACCATCTCAGGGTTCTTTTAGGAACGATGTTAGATGGTTCACTGATCCGATTGTTGGATTTTTGAGGGATACGCGTGCACCTTTGCTCGTTAACATTTATCCTTATTTTAGCTATTCTGGTAATCCAGGACAGATTTCACTTCCGTATGCTCTTTTTACAGCACCTAATGTGGTGGTACAAGATGGTTCGCGCCAATATAGGAACTTATTTGATGCTATGTTGGATTCTGTTTATGCTGCGATGGAACGAACAGGAGGAGGATCTGTAGGAATTGTTGTGTCAGAGAGTGGATGGCCGTCTGCTGGTGCATTTGGTGCAACACAAAACAATGCAGAAACATACTTGAGGAACTTAATTCAACATGCTAAAGAAGGTAGTCCGAGAAAGCCTGGACCTATCGAGACTTATATATTCGCCATGTTTGATGAGAATAACAAGAATCCAGAGCTTGAGAAACATTTTGGATTGTTTTCCCCCAACAAGCAGCCAAAATACAACCTAAACTTTGGGGTGTCTGAGAGAGCTTGGGACATTTCTGCTGAAACTAATAGCACTGCTTCTTCCCTCATAAGTGAGATGTAAGAATACACATTTGAAAGCATATAGTATCGGCAAAAATATTTATTCTTCATGCAATTTTATGTTTGTATGCAACACCAAATAAATTCCTTTTGTTTGTGATTTTGGGGTGAAACTTTTTGTAACTTTGTATATTTCATACACCATCAATTACATTATTTCCATGTTTGATTAGACTAAATTTTAATTATTGTCTAATCGTTAATTTGACTCGGTCATTTAATCCCTCAGCTAAATTCGAGGTAGTACAAAAAGAATTGACTTTACTAATTTAAGGTTTTAACTTATATCACGTCAATCAAAGTCAAAAATAAATACATAGTTATTCCAAATGCTCGTCGAAGCTGAAAAAAATGCCAAGCTTTTTCTTACCACAAATGTCCCTTGATCTAGTTTTAGCCAACTCAATTAATTGTACATGTCTCTAATAATTACGCCTCAATCTATTGAATCGTTTCGGAATTCTCACTCTTAATTTAACAAATTGAGCTATATACTCTGCTCAATTAACAAATTGATTATTTTATTTCAATAGTCAACTAACTGAGCTATTAAGATTTGCTACTCAATATCTAGTTTCATGGAAGAAAAATAAGTGATCCCAAAGTATACCCTTCATTTTATTTTCAAGTTTCATGAAAGAAAATAAGTGATCCCAAAGTATATCCTTCATTTCAAAATAAACGAATTGTTAAGCCTTATTATCATAGTTCAAAATAAGTGAATTGTTCAAAGTTCAAGACAGTTGTTGGGATTTTATTTTTTTATTTTTACCCCTCATTTAATGATAGTTTCAAGACATTTAATCATTCATATTTATGATTTTACTTTGAATTATTTATATGATCAAGAATAGTTTGAAAATAAGCGAAAATAAAAAATGGTATTCAGTTTATCAAGTAAACCTTCTTTTTCCTAAATAAACGTGCATTGCCTCAACACTTCCGTTATTTTGAAATGCCGGAACTAATTTATAAAAAGAAATAAAATCAGCTTCACTTATTGTCTGCAAATTTTGAATAGAATATGTAGTTATTCGGTCTCTATAAATGCAGGTCATAGACAAAAAATACCATTTTTTTTTATTTTTAGAGGAAGGGAATGAATAAACATATTAAATTTGAAGTCAATGTTGATAGCTACCTCAACAGAAAAGCCGCCATTAAAATAATACATCAAAACAAGTAGCCGCCTATAAAAAAAAAAGGATTTATATTATGGTCTCTTAAAGTGCCAAAGCGCTTCCAATAATGTGGATGTATCTAAAAATTCAGCTTATAATAACTAGATAGAAGTTTTGTAAAGTGAGGGCTGCATTTGAATTTTGAACTTCAAACTCTTCTTTCTTTTTTGACCAAATACATAAACGTATCATTTAACTTAGCCTCAAATGATACATATAAAGTTGGAGAACAAAAATATCAGTTGAAATCAAGTTAAATAATACATTTATATATTATCACTTCTCTCTTCTTCTTCTTTTTTTTACCCTCCCTAGGAGCCCCCACCCCTTTTGCTCCCTTGGTGACTCCAACTCGCAACCTTTGGGTTGGAAGTGAGGGGTGCTTACCATCCGAGCAACTCCCTCTCGATGTTATCACTTCTCTCTGTTTTGGTACAAGTTGATGTATGGACATGTGATTAAACAGGCCTGGCGGCCCTTAACTTTATTAGCCTAAGGATAACAAATAATTAATAATATTATCAGTCGAATATTATATATTTCAATGCTACTATATAATATATAATCTAAATATAAATAGCTTGAAGTTCATCTTAGTTTCTATCAATGAGCCTTCTTCTCATCACATAAACATACTATTACTCAAATGGCTGCTATTTTGCTTCTTGGATTACTACTTGTTGCAACCAGCATTGACACAACAGGTATTTACTTGAAAGTTAAATTGCACAACCTTCATTTAGTAATAGTTATTTGCTAGTTTTGGGGTAAAACTCCCCGGCTTTTCAATATTATTTTTTTAACCTTTGGATCGAAATCCATAGATTGATTAAATTTTCTAATGCCATTTGCGATTCTTATGTAGCAGGGGCTGAATCAGTAGGTGTTTGCTATGGAATGCTAGGCAACAATTTGCCTTCACATAACGACGTTATACAGCTCTACAAGTCAAAAAACATAAAAAGATTTGAGGCTTTATGAACCAAATCATGAAGTTTTACAAGCCTTAAGAGGATCCAACATTGAAGTTATGTTAGGAATTCCCAATTCAGATGTCAAGCATATTGCTTCCAGTGAGGAACATGCAAGATGGTGGGTAGAGAAAAACGTTCGAGGTTTTTATCCAGATGTTAATATTAAGTACATTGTTGTTGGAAATGGAATAAGCCCTTTCACATACACATCTGATCTTACCTCACATCTTGACACTGCCATGAGTAGAATTTATAATTCAGTTTATTTCACTGGTTTGGGATACAACGTCAATGCCACAACTTCTATAGACATGACATTGATGGGCAAATCTTATCCACCATCTCAGGGTTCGTTTAGGAACGATGCTAGGAAGTTTGTTAATCCGGTTGTTGAGTTCTTAAGGAATACAAATGCACCTTTGCTTCTTAATGTTTATCCTTATTTTAGCTATTCGAGTAATCCAGGGCAGATTTCTCTCCCCTATGCTATGTTTACTGCACCTAATGTGGTGGTACAAGACGGTTCGTATCAATATAGGAACTTATTTGATGCAATGGTGGATTCTGTTTATGCTGCCCTCGATCACATATATACCAGGACGGCCAGATCAGAGCTCTATAAGGATTGTTGTGTCTGAGACCGGTTGGCCATCTGCTGGTGGATTTGGAGTCACAACAGATAATGCAGCAACATACTTGAGGAACTTAATTCAACATGCTAAAACGGGTACTCCAAGAAAGCCTGTGCCTATTGAGACGTATTTATTTGCGATGTTTGATGAGAATAACAAAAATCCAGAGCTTGAGAAACATTTTGGATTGTTTTCCCCCAACAAGCAGCCAAAATATCAACTAAACTTTGGAGCTTCTGACATTTCTGCTGAAACGAATGTCACTGCTTCCCTCATAAGTGAGATGTAAGAAGAGACATTCAAAATCTCTTTACGTAAGTATTGCTTGGATGGAAAACTTAGTACCAACAAGAGAATTTGTTCTTTCTGAAATTAGATATTTAATTACATTGTGCGGTTTGTGTAACTTCACATGGATTGTTAACCAGAGGCAATGCAATCTCCGAGTCGTGTTATAACTTCCTTTATTTCTTCCTGATGTTGATCATCTTACAGCAATTTTGTAAGTTTGTAAATTTCATATTCCAGAGATTTTGGATGGAGTAGTGAGTAACTAGGAGTTCTTAGGTAATGGCACAAAATCATTGTCAAACATTTGATAAAAGAAAAAAGAAGGCTCAGATCACTCACCTCTAGTAATACAATTTTCACAATCAACAGAGATTATAGAAAAAAAAACATTCATGTTATTGAAATTTTGGACCAAACATGTGACTGTCTTACCACTGCTTGAGGAGAACTGGTAGCTGAGTTTGTGGGAAATCCATCTCTTTTTTCATTACAAGCTGAAGAAAGATTTGGTCATGTGTCACGATTCAAAAACTCGAATCATGATGGCACCTACCATAACCCACCAGTAGGTAAGCCGACCCATATTTCAAAACGACAAGTAACAGATATATTGGGTAGAAATAACGACCAAAGGGGAATTTAAAGTAGTTCCAAGATACACAGCGAAAAACAGAGAACAATAATATATACAAAAGAAGCAAAAGTACAAGATCCAAACCCACGACCTGGTGGACATTAGTACAAAGCTACTATACGAGTACAAGTCCCAAAAGTGGACCAAAAGTACAGACTTATCTCAAAAACAAAAGATTAACCATAACCTATATACAGAAGGATATACGCTAAAATAGGACGCCATCAGCTCACCCTCAGTCTCCGAAGATCCCCGCAGCTAGCCCAAATCAACGCTTACGGTTGGCACTCGGAACTGTATAAAAAATAGATAAAAAGTGTAGTATGAGTATCAAGGCAACAGGTGCCTAGTAGGCATCATAGGCCGACTGAGTTGGGAAAGTAAAAACAATAATGAAAGCGACAAAGTAAAGCAACTAGAGGTCATAACAAGGATATGACAATGGAAAGCCTAACTAGAAAGCACAGGAGTATAGAAAAGGACGAACATTAGTAAACTACTAACTATAACCTTGCTTGACCCCATAAACCCAGAAGGTACACTCGTAGAATATATGATATATGAACATGCGACCACAACTTAGTAGAATAGATAACATACAATTACAGCACAAGTACAACATAGTCCAGACTCTTCGTCTTTACCCTGAGTCTCTATGCACAATAAACATAGACAATCAAAGTCAGAGGCGAATCTAGAATTTTTTGAACATAGGTGCACCAAGTAAAATGTATTAAAGTGAGAATTGATCATTAATCCTCAAGGTCAAAAGCTCAACATTTAACCATGTGGATCATTTAGACTTCTTGTAGTACGGGTGCCAGAATATAATATTATACAAAATCTTAAAATATATATATATATATAAAATATCTAATTTTACGAAGAAACCACGGGTGTTGGTGCCCTATTTTTTGGCTCTAAATTCGCCACTGATCACAACACAATAAGCCATTTTGGTTATCTTATGGAACCTATATGCAAACTATTAGTGTACCAGTGTGGTATTCGATCCATTAATTAGTATGTACTATTGTGGTATCCTATCTATTCAGAAATATGTATCGGCGTGGTATCTGACCCACTCATCAAACACATACCACAATCACAATGAATAACAATCATACTTGTACGCCAAGCAAACACATTCATTACCTGCAATGAAAAACATTCGACATTTCAAATCATGGATTTTCCTATTTGCCTAATTATATATATAGCCTGCAATAATAACAAAGCAGTTGACAAGAACATATAACATAAACGGTACACAAACAACCATCACCTACCTCAAATCAATCCTTGAAAACTCTTAAGAACTTGAGCTTTCCCCTTGTTACAAATTCTGGATTGTTCTTTGTCTAAGACAATAACAAAATAACATAATCAATGAATAATGACCTAATTAAACTTGAATTATTACTTAATACTAACCCTAGACCAATTTCATGATCATTCTACCAAAAATTGGGATTTTTCCACCATTAGTTTGAGTCAAAACCCTCCCTTAAGTGTATCACCCTAGATTCTAAGGCATAAGAATCAAAATACAAGTTAAGGGAGTAGTTAAGTTACCTTTACTGAAGAAATTGGTGAAAAGACTGAAGACAATTGTCCTAAGTCGCCTTTTCTTTTCCCAAGAGTGAAGTTGCAGAATAATGAGAGGTTGACATGTTTTCTCCATTAATTCTTAACTGACCCACTATAGCGGCCACCAACCTGCTATAGCGGCTCTGCCATAAGGGGACCACCCGCTATAACGGAAATTAATTTCCCTGCTAGAGCGGCGTGACATGCACCCACTATAGCGGATTGCACGGGACAAAAACTCGACATTCTCCCTAAAAGCTCCCCTTTCACAACACACCTTCGAACCTTGATGTTCTAAACTAACTCTTCCACACCAAGTTCGATATTAGAAGTTCTACTTACCAAATTTGATTATGAAAATGTTATAGATTCCTCAATGTCTTAGCTATTAGAAAAAACAAGTCAAGCTTGGACATTCTTCCTAATTCATTCCCAGATTTCCCTGAACTACACCTCGCTCAAATTTCGCCTGTGACTGGACTAGTCTAAAACTTTCAACTCACGACTCAAAAAGTTTTCTTACCTAATTCTTTCACCATTTATCTATCCATAACGACCAGAAGGTGTCGTTACAGTGTTTCAAGGAAAAATTACCTTATTAGACATACTCCACTATAATATATACGAATCCTACCTATAATTAAAAAAATACATATATTATCACTAATTAAGAGTTTTATACCGTGTATTGAGAAAGATACACTCAAATACACATATCCCTAAACAATAGTCTAAATTAGTTATTTGCACAATTAAATCATCTCCAATTTATGCTTCCGTGTCAACCAACTCTCCATCTCTCTCATCAACCTCTCAGCCCACATCCTCCACCACCAATCTCTTTCTTCCTTTGTTCTCTCTGCCATGATTTTACCATTAAACCTCTAAAAACTAAATCTCGAACAGCTACATTACAAGTTAAGGTGTGTATCTATTTAACCATTATTCAAAGTCATACATGTGACATATTTCAATTTATTTTTTCTTGTAATTTTCAAAATTTAAGGTCAAAATCCAACGATCCTATAGGATTGACGAATGTTGTAGAAGCAACAAAAGTCACAAGCCTTTTAGATCCTTCAACGCTTTGGGAGGATAACCCTTTGTTGATCGTTTTAGTTCTACTTCGAGGCTTATTGTTGCTTAAAAATTGGCATGAAAATTGGAGCACCGACTATTTTCTATAATGGACTGGTTGCAATTTTTTATGTCACTAACAGCAAGGCGGCGAATATTCTAAAGTTAGCAGAAAGGTGACAAATTGTATAAATTTTTCATCCTAAATATCTGACACAACATTGATGTATCGTATACATTATTGGGTTAAGATCATATGTATCTAATTTTTTATTAGTGTATGTGATTAAGGGTGTGTTTGGTATGATTTTTTTTCTAGAAAATATTTTGTTGGAAAACAAGTTGATTTCTAACTTATTTTTTCATGTTTGGTTGATGAGTAAAATATATTTTTTAATATTTGGTTGGTCAATGAAAAATATTTTCCAGAAAATATCTTTTATTTTTGGCTTGCGACTAGAAAATACTCTTTAGAAAAATAATTTTTAACCCAAAAATCAACTTTGATAATCGATCTAGGACCTGACCCTAACACCTGAATTAGGACACAACCCCGACAACCGTTCTAAAATCTGACCCAGCACCTGACCCAGACTTCCGACCCTGAAATATTATTTTTTTTAAAAAAATAAAAAGAAAAAGAATTTGACGTATTGGCGGAGTGTGGGGGCTGAGGGGGGGCTGGGTGTGTGACTTGTATATGTCAATACATGCAACTAACATGTATCTAACACATTATTTAGTTTTTTATCAATGTATCTAATTATGTATACATATATCTAACAAAATATACGCATGTATCTGAATAAGACTTCATGAATTTGATAAAGCGTACATGTTTATGAGTCAGGAAGTCTAAACTTGCTAAATCGCCAAAAAAAGAGAAGAATTTTGATTGTTTTAATTTTTTTTAGGAGTTGTGATATGACATATCCTCTAAAGTTGTTACAACCATAATTTTCTCCTTAATTAATAACTTTCAGTTTTATCCCTTAATCAGACACACTCTTAAATTAATGGTTTTAATTATTGTTGCGAAATAGTTAGAATAGGAGTAGTATACCTTGTATCCTAACTCTAATCCTATTCTAACTCAAATGTGTCTCCTTAGATTTGTAGTTGTACTAGGACTCTACTTGTGGTCGTATGTAATTGTATAAGTAGCATACATATTGTACGCAATTATTATCAAGAAATAATATCCTCCCTTCTCTCTGGTTATGTATTTTCTACATGGTATCAGAGCATTAACACACACAAACCTACGTTGCATCAAACTTGTTCAAGAACCAATGGCTTCCTCTTCACTATAAGCCTCCGTATCCCTTTCAGCTTCTTCATTGCACCATATTATGGTTGTGTGTCCTATCAAACTTAAACCTACCAATGACCCTATATGGAGAACACATATTCTAAAACTGATGCAAGTAATGAAGATGACTAAGTTGGTCCAAGAAAAGAAACTTGATGAAGTTGAAACTCCAGTCAAAGATAACAATGGAAAGGCAGTTAATGGATAGTAGAAAGTTTCCAACACTAATTGGGATGAGCAAGTTGTTCAGCTAAGAACCTGGATCTCAGGAACTATGACTGAAGAGAGCATGTATCTCATTGATGGCTACTCAAAAACCAAAGAGATGTGGGAGTGCTTAGAGGAAGTCTACCTTTAAGCAACAAAGGATAAAGAGTTCCAACTTAAGCAACAATTGTAGAATCTTAAGTTAGGAAACCAAAAACTTGATGAGTACTTGAAAGAATTCAAAGGCATATGTGATGCACTTGCTGCCATACACAAGTCAGTTGATGAAGACAACAAAGTCATTAACTTTGCTCGAGGACTAGATCCAAAGTACAGGACATTTAGGACTGTTATGTTGGGAAAGCCTCTCTATCCTACCTTCAATTAATTTGTCAATGCTCGTAGAGGTTTTAACATGAGAGAAGAAGAGGAAGAGGTGCCCCAACAAGACTATAATATGACCTTTACTTCATAGAGAGGCAGGGGTCGAGGGAGTTACAATCATAGGAGAGGTAACTCTAGTTTTAACTCAAGAGAAAAAGGGTTCAGGGCTGCTGGACAATCAAATAGTAATCAAAACAGTCAAAATATACAGACTACAAACACTGAGAAAGGAAAACCCATGCCTAATTTATGCCAAATATGTGGTAAAATAGTCACATTGAAGTGCTTCTACAGGTGGGATTACTCTTATCAAGTTGAAGATGATCTTCTGCGGGCCCTATCTGCTATGAACATGCAGAAACCACATGTGAAGATGTTGCAATGTATGTGGGTTTTAGTGAAACAACTCACACTACAAACACATCAGCTAATTTATTTGATCTTCAAATTTATAATGGGACAGAAAAAATAATTGTAGGGAATGGTTCGCAATTAGCAATTACACATGTTGGAAATCTCAACAAGTCAGGTTTGAAAGTTAAAGATATACTGGTAATTCCTAAAATCACAAAGATTTTCTCTTAGTTAGTAAATTTGGGAAAAGACAATTTTGTAACTCTTGAATTTGATGAATTTGGTTTTCTTATTAAGGACAAGAAGTTAGGAACACCACTGGCCAAGGGCTCTAATGTAGGAGGACTCTACCAACTGGAAGGCAACAATATATTTGCCTTAACAACAACACAAGATTGGAAGAAGTCAGAGAGTATTTGGCGCTTTAGATTAGGACATCTTAGTTTGAAGTCTTCAAAAAAAAATTAGTAGCAATAAATGCATTGATGTTAGGAGTTGGAATAAGGTGTCTTGTATCTGTACTAGTTTTCATATAGGGAAAAGTTGTAAACTTTCTTTTGAGTTAAGAAATAAAATTGAACAGATTCCTTTACACAAAATACATTGTGATCTTTGGGGACCAGCACTTGTTGAGTCTTCCCAACATATGAAAAACTATGTGATATTTGTGGATGATAATACTAGATATACTTGGCTTTATCCTTTGAAGAAGAAATCTGAATTCTTTGAAGTCTTTCTCAAGTTTCAACAAACGGTAGAAACAAAAAATTTCAAAAAGCAACTTGGTGATCAGATAATTATTTCGGGATTCGACTAAGTGTTCGGCGATGCCAATTTAGCTCACCAAATATTACAGACAGAGGTAGTGCAAAGCCATGTCAACTTCAACTTGTAAATCAAAACCAAAATCTTCAAAACAAACTTAGGAAATCAATAATTGTTAGGGTTTTTAATTGATCTCCTAAGTCACAAAGTAAAAACTAGAATAATAATGTCTAACCCCCAAAAATGAGGTTTACATCCCCTATTTATAGAAAACAAATCCTAAATAAAAAAGGAAACAATTTAAGGAAAGTTTG
>JAJOOS010007199.1:0-17193 GCA_029582725.1 Solanum chiquidenum
AAATCCGCCCTATTGCATTGGCGGAGGGGCTTCCATCTCATGAGTTCCCTAGTGGATGACCCTCCCTATTGCATTGTCGTAAGGGCCTTTATCTCATTGTCTATATTCATTCGGTGCTAAGCAATATTTCCCAAATTATACGGCATTAGTCTTGAATTGTATTTACATGTGTGAAGGAGTGCTCTACCCTTCATTCAATACAATTCATAAAATAGCTCATTGATTCATTAAAGGTGAGAATGTACTTTCAACTTTAGAATCATAATTAGTATGTGAGAATGACTTTCACACCAAGATCATGTGTTCTCATGAGAATAGAATTTCAATCAACATAATAAGATCAACATGGTTTATGTACATTTCATGCATAATAATGAGTAAAGGTGCATATGAGAACTATACTTTCAATTAACACCATTTGATTACATCATAATCATGTTTATGCATGAAGTGTATGTGTGTGTAATTGTCCTTGCAACAACCTTACAACAACATTATCATCATCCTAGACAATTCATATAGTATCAAATGTAAGGGTAAGGGAAGAACATCCTTTCAAAAATACCAACTTTACAAATTAGTTATAGGAGATTTACGTTTGAAATGAATCAATAATTTCTACACATCTCGCATTCATATGCACAAACCCTAGCAATATGCCCTTCAAGGGCTATAGATCAACGCATCCCAACATATAGCAATAGCACAATAGATAAGGGAATGTCATGATCCAACAACTCATCAATACATTACTCACATCATGATTGGAAAATTATACTTCAAGTATTCATCAACATGCACATAATGTCATGATCAAGTCAATTCATGTTTAGAAGCATTACCCTAAACCAATTCAAGTCTAGGTGATATAATTTAAGGCATTACATGAAGAGGTTAATCACTCTTGGAGGATCACCTTTAAACCCTCAATTTGTCTCTTTCATGACACAACCCTAGACTATATCAATTCACCTTAGAAATCTTAGGTTAATCAAGTATACATGTAGAATCATACTTAGTCATACCTAGGGTTTGTAGGGAAGAGGAACCTTATCTCAAAACCACAACACACATGACAAGTAAGCACCTCCACCTTTCAAGTGGATCAACAATTCATACTTAGGATACATTGGTAAACACCTCCACCATAAGTGGATCAACAATTCATAACTAGAATACCATCACATAGAATTCCTTCATTCATGGCTCTCAAGGCTATCATCAAAATTCGACCCTACTTATTGAAATTAGAACATTATATAGGGTAACATCATGATACAATAACCAATTCAAAGTAAACATATTATATTATCAACCTCCATTCATCAATCAAGCCACACAAGGGTTTACAATTGAGAAAGAAGGGGAAAACATAGGTCATATGGGGATTTTGTTAATAAACCAACAATACACCATAAATCCACCTAAAAATTATCATATCTAAACATAAACAATCATAATTAAAATATTGAAACGTTTTCAGAAGGTGACCCATGCTATTGATTGAAAACCTAGAAATTGGGGAAGTTTGAAAACATAGTTGAAGGGGCTTCTTGGTGATAGCTAACCAAGAAAGAAGAACTCCCATACCTTAGGTGTAGATTCCCATAAAAATCCTATGAAAAATCTTCCATCTTCAAGCCCTAGATTGATCTCTTCCTTTGTTCTTCAATGGAGGTTCTAGAGAGAAGATTTTGGGAGGGAAGAGTAGTTGGATTTTTGATTTGGGGTCTCAGGTTCTAATGAGTTAATGAAGTGTTTTAATGACTTAAAATAGTTTATATAGGAAGTTAATTAGTTATATAATCATCTATCCTAACCCCTAATTAAATAACTAACTAAAACTAAGACCCCTAACTTAAAGTAAATATCTGGAAAACTGGCAGCATCTACGGATCACCCATCCACGGACCGTGGATGGGTCTACTGGCTGTAAATGGCCTCCGTGGTTTGAACCTGGGGCTTCATTTTCAGGCCTGATGCAGGTCTTGGCCTATGCCCATGACCTACGGGGCGTAGGTTGATCTAAGGGGCGTGGATTGGTCTCGTAGGTCACCAAATTTGACAGTTTTTAGGGACTGTTTTGGGGTCCTCCTCAAGGACCCCTTGGGTGGTCCTTGGGGAGTTGTACCCGGACGTTTAACCCCTAAACATGTCATTCTAAGTACGGGAGTCATTTCTTTGAGTTTTAACCCTCATACAACACTCCAAAACTCCACTACAAGACTCTACAACACACTAGCTCAACTCACTAGTTTTCGGGCTTTATAGTTATATCTTGACGTTTAACCCTTAAATTCCTCAACCTTCACTTGGGAAACCATTTAACAACATTTAATCAAGTTTCCAACTTCAAACTCACATGTGAGGATCTAGTTTCACCTACTTGATTCCATTAGACTCTAGCTTGGTCTTACTATATTTCCGGGTTGTTACACTTGGGGAGGAGCTTCTTCTTTCACATTCTCCCTCACATTCCTTCTAGAATAAGCTCTTTGATTAGCCATATCACGTAGAGCATCGGATAAAACCTTATAGAGTTAAACTCTAACGCACGATTTTAGAGTAGTGAAAGAAGTGGAGTTTCCTAATCAACTTGTAGCCTCTCATTCATAAATGTGGCGCGCTTCACACTTAGGAACAAGACTCTACTAGACATGGCTTATGAGACATCCTAGGACCATTCTAAACCTTGTGCTCTAATTACCAAGTTTGTCACGACCCAAGGGTACCCCCTAGATATAGCATGGCGTATAGAACCCCGAAGGACCCCATACAAGCCACTTAGCTTTCATAACATAAGAAATAGAACAATAAGAGTAAAACAATAGACCAAGCCCAATAGTTTTTTATAAAATAAAAGCGGAAGTCTAAAACACTTGTCTCAGTATAGCCATCTAGTACAATAGAATGAAATTGGGCCTAGCCCATACATCATGAACAAAAGTGAAATACATGAAAGAAAGTGAAACAATGAATATCCATCCTCGAAGCATGAGGACTCACAAAAGCTCAAGAATCTCAAAATCAACCACTAGCCAAGAAACTGAGAAACTTGATTGTCCGACCCTACATTTGGGGAAATGTAGGCCAGAGTATGTGTTAGTACAAAAAAATATACCAAGTATGATAGTTATGCATAAAATATTTAAATCATTCTAAAAAAGGACATTTCATTTCATGACATGCAATTGACCAAGCTAAAACATCATATAAAAGGGTTAGAAAACATAAGTCATAAAACCATGGTCAATGCAAGCTAACATCATTTAAAACCTTTGAACACATATGTGATACCTCTTGAAGTAACCATAGTTCATTATTATTGTGGGGAATCAGCCTTAACCGACATAGAGACCATGTGAGCTATAACATGATCCCCCGGTGTCTCCCACACCGAAAAGGGTTGTCCTACTTGCCAAGGTAAGGACCATAATGTATAGCTTAGGTGGATCCACTAGCTAATGTCTATCTAGACAATCATCCTATGGATGCACATAGGTAAGGGACAAAAAGATTTCTTCTAGAAACCCGGCCTCTACTCATGGGAGAGCTTCCATCTCAATATCCTCTCGGTGCTAAAATTAAATCCCACAGAATAGTCATTTCTATTCATTCTTATTATTCATGGAAAGTCATGTCATCTTTCCAATCCAAGCTAAGTCATCATCCATGGAAAGGTATCTTTCAATAACCAATCCAAGCTAGGTTCATTAGGATAGCTCTTAATCTTTGATTTAATTAGGTGAGAAAGTCTTTCAACCTTAGAATCCTTATTATGTGAGAAAAACTTTAACATCTTGATTTTATATGTATATGAAAAAATCCTTTCATTAACACATCATGATCATCATGATTGATACTTTACTCTCAAAGCATCCTTAAAATATTTGCATAGATTTCATAAGAACATGAGTCCACAATTTACCTTTCAAGGTTCAAAACCCATTTTCAATCATCAACACTTAGAAAAAATGGGTTAGATATGGATTTAATCATAAATTCCTGCAAAGCTAGCAATACATGATTAATTCCACAAAACTCTTCATCTACAATCAAAATCCCACATCTTATGATTCATAACTTGAAAACATGAGAATTACATGGGTTCATGGGGGAAATCATCATAAAATCATAGTATTTCATCAAGTCATGCATAAGAGATCATAATTCAATCATTTAAATTGATAATCAAGAGAATCCATAACAATTGAAGAAAACCCTAACTCAATTGGGGACTTCTAACTTTGAAACTAGGAAAATTTGGGAACTCCATGAATGGAAGGAATCCATGGATGAAAATTATCATACCTCAAAGACAAATACTTATCTTGAATGGAGGGATTGATAGTTGACTTGAAACCCTAGGTTGAATCCTTCTTCTTCTTCTTCAAGTTTCTAGACAGAGAAATATTTTAGAGAGGAGAATTATTTTGGAAGAATGACTTGAATGGGATAATTTGGGGGTTGAAAACACTTATATAGGGGTCTTAATGAAAGGTAAAATAGCATAGTACAGGAGTTAATTAATTAGGAAAAGACCCAACTATCTCTGAAACTTATTGCCAGCTGTGACCCACGGCCACTATCGACAAACCGTGGTCAGGACGACGGACCATCCTGCACAGTTGTCGATGGTGGTCAGAAAGGTGGATCCTTGGCATGTGGACCACAGACCGTGGTCTGACCAATGGTCTGTTGGTCAGGTCGTGGTTTTGGGCCTTCAGATCCTTTTTAGGCAGGCCATCCATGGACCACACCTACGGTCTGTGGTTCCTTCCACGGGATGTGGGTGACCCTCGTGGTGCCATCTGCAATTTTTCTGAAGTCAGCCACAATGCCCTATTTTGAATATGGGGTGTTGCATTATCCTAAAGAACTGATCATGGGTTAGTGAAATCTTACTAGGGCATGACTTAAATCTCGAGAATTCACTCACTAAGCCTGTCAATCCCAAATTGGTGCATCTCTTTCCCTCTACAGTGAATTTTTCAGACTTTTCTTAACTTAGGGTTAATTTTTCCAATTCATTTTTTAAATATAACCCTCAGAATGATGGCATGTGAGGCATGTAATTACTATATGAATGTGTTCAAAGTTAAAAATACATATTGGGCTGTTTGAAATTTGATTCTAGGCTTTACTTTGAATTCAACACTGAACGGATATGACTTAACTCCGACAAAGGCCTTCCTTCTACGAATCGTGGATTAATCCACGGGTCTTAGTTTCCCTTCCTAGACAATTTTGTGAGGTTCAATGTTTGAATTCCTAATTTAGGTGAATGACGAGCCCTATCTACGACTCATAGTATCTTCTACAGATCGTGGATAGGACTCGTACATTAGGTTCCTGAGAATATTAAAATTTCTTTGGGAATTATGGGTGTGTGTACAATCCAAAGGAGTTCTACAGCTCGTAAATTAGCTTCGTAGTTCACAAGTCTATAGACCTATGGAAACTACATGTTGGTTTACAACCCATAGTTTGAACTATGGCTCGTATTCTTAGCTCGTAGTTCAAACTTTTGAAATCTACAAATTCATCTGTCTTCTCACAAGGGATCTTCACAGCTTGTGGTCCTTTCCACGGGTCATACATACCCACTTGTGAAGCATTATCGAGAAGTACAAAAAGACTTTTTTGGTGTTTCTTTAATTTTTCTTTCACTTCTTCTTTTTCTTACCTAATTTATAGTACTAATATTCTTCCCATAGGTAGTATGCGTCATAAATCTACTCTGAAGTTAATTGAGGATAAAAGGAGAACGTAAGAAGACTAAAAGTCAAAGAAAATGACCTTTTAATAAATCTTATTGGACAAATCAGCGATCTAGAGGTCTCATCGCTAAAATATTCAGCGCATCGCCAAAAGGGGATTTCAGTTCACCAAAATTAATAGTTCTTGATGGTTTTCGGAAACTTCAGCAATACATTTCGGGGATTCACCGAACTGACAGGTGTCATCATTGAATTTTCCTATCCAGACATTTTCTTGTAAAACAACTTTCTACTCTAAACTTCGATCAACAAATGGTTGGTGACGTTGGAATGAAAAATGCATATACCTTTAATTTGATAGGTCATGGATCACCTAACACTTTATATATTGAGATATAAGGTCGTTTCAAGTTGTCCCTTGCATGAATTCATGTGAAAACTTAGCCGATGGAAAAACTATGAATTTGACTTAGTGCTTGAGGTCCTTTATGACCCTAAACCAGATCTGACACACTTCATACATTTGAGAATGGACCTTAACACACATGAGAAAGTAAGATATTACTCGGTCCAAGATGATACGCTTACGATGAATGATTCAGTTCTTTAGCATAGAATTTTTTGAGGTATTACACAAATGAAAGCATAAAAAATATATTGTAAGGGTAGTATTGAAAATCAATAGTTATACTGTGTTATTTCAGGTTTGTCTGATCTCTACTCCTACAAAGTATATTTACATCCCTTCATCTCTCTAAAATGTCTAAAGAGCCTTGAGTATATCTTTAGGAATAAGAAGAGACTACACAAAAGTACTTGAAGTGGAATACATTTACAATTGGCGTCAAGAAATGAACTATTATTCGATGTTTATTTTACCTATTATTCAGTGTGCCTTTTTGTTTTAATTTTTTTTTTTTTATCTTATTATACTTTTCTATTTTGTCCTCTTAAATAATTTTAAAATTTGAGTTTTTTTAGGGTGTTGCAAATAATTAAGGAAACAAAAGTGATATCATTAAGGACTTGTTTGAAATGCGATATGAGAATTTTAATATGATTGTAATTGAATGTAATTACATACTTTGACATGTTTATTTTATCAAGTAATTACTTGATTATATTGGGAATTTGGTGTAATTAGAAGGGGATAATTACACTATCCAATTCTCAATGGGAGAACTGATGGTAATTATTTGGTGTAAGTACAAGGTTACTTTTTTTTTGTACTTATTTTAATTTATTGTTTTTATTGATTTTTTTCAAATTTATGGTTTTTTTTTATCATCTTGATATTTTTTAATATTTTTTAAAAATATTTTTCATCTTTCATTTCCTTTTTCTCATTTCCCAACATTTACTTCTTGTGATTCCATGTAATTGCTCGTATTTATTTCTCTTTATTTTCTTCATCTAACATATTACATTATTATTCTAGTTTTGAAGTGAGTTTATAGACTAATGTTTTCTTTTCTTACCATCGGCAGATATGGCATAGTGGATCAGGCTGCTCCTATATTATTAACTAGATATCTTGAGTTCAAACTGTGTGTATGCAAAAATCATTGGTAGAAACTCTACCCTCCGAGTGGGGCCCTCCCAGATGCGAAACTCGAATAATTGGATTACAATGCAAGTAACAGAACCGAGTGAGAAACAAAAGAAAAGGTTATATTGCAACTTATTTTATGTTATGTTGAATTTGATATAAGAGTATGATGTTAAAAATAAATAAATTAGAATTTAGAATTTATGTTATATTTTTTATTTTAATTCATTTATTTTAGTAGTATTGACTTTCACGTTGCATGTCATTCATTTTTCAGTTAGAATTGATATATTATTTTTTTGTTGAACATTTGAACAATTTTATAACATTACAACAACAATATAGTGAAACCCTACAAATGGGGTATGACATTATATTATGATATTAGTCTCTCTTTTTTTTTCAAACATACCGTCCATAATATTCTAACAAAATGTGCGCTTTTTATTTTTATAATTAACTAAATCAAAATATATTAACTTGAGAAATATATATCAATTTTTTTTTATAATATTTGTTATAAACATATGTTTATTAATTATTATATATTGAAGAAACAATATGCATCTTAAATACCTAATTACTTAGTATCATTTGCAAAAGACACATATTTTTCAAATATTAAATTTTAATTTTTGAAAGGTAACTTTTATTTGTAAATTTTAATTTAACTATGTATTTATATTTGTGCAATCAAACAACACACTTGTAGTTACATTACGACAAATATGTGATTGTAATTAATGTTATACTGTATAATTACTAAATTTTCAATTATCATATGACTTTTCAAAATAGACCATAAAAAATTAAAATAAGATGAAAATTACAAACTTATGCATACATCAAAGGTACAAATTGCAACTTACTCTTCCAAGATAAATAAATCCAAATTCATCTTTGAAAAGGTTCCCTAGGCTTAATTATTAAATAGGATAATTATGATTAAGACTGAGGACAATCTTAAAAAGAAAAAAGAAGAAGAAGTAAAGGTGACTCTACACATAGTGATGGAGTCACCCCTACTATTGAGAAAGATAGCCCTTTTGTGGAGGGAGGGACAGCCCACTCATTCCTAACTCCTACACCTTTACTTTAATAATTAAATATTTATTCTAGTACTTAATTATGGATTAGGGAATTGAGAGGTGGAGGGAGGAGAACAAAGGGAAAAGTGGAAAAACTTTAACTCATTTTTTGCTAAGATAAGGTGGATGCCCTTATCCATCTAATTTGACTTTTTTGTATTTTAAATCCACCCCTTAATCACTATCACACTTTTCACTTTCTTCCATGCAAAATATTCCACACCCCCAATATCAAAATACTAGTCAAAATTCTCCATATTTTTAAGTAAGAAAGGAAAAGAGAGATTGAGGGAAGGACAATGAGGGGGGCAAAAAACTCGATACCAAATTGTATTAGCTTATTATAATTAATAAATTAAGTAAAAACTTATATTAATTAATAATACAATTAAAAAAAATATGCGTTTGTTAGTTTGATCTAAATACTAAGACACGTGCGTATTTTATTCTTTCACCATTTTGATTGTGTAAAAGATACCCAAAATTAGGTCTAAAAGTTGGAAAAGATTTATGGAAGGATACTCTCAAATATTAATGCCATAAAATCCGTTTGATTGCATACTACTAACACTAATTTTTCTTTCTCTAATTACATAAAGAGGGAGTTAAAAGGCTTAAGTAGTAGGCCGTTGATGTGCATGTTTCAACGAAGGTATTTTTGGAAAAAGCAAAAAACAACAACGATATTTTTTGGTTCCACTTTAATTCATTTTAGTGTAAAAATTCAAAATTATTTAATCAACGCCATTTAAAATTTATTAATATTTATTAGATATTCATTTTACACTTAATAAGATGATTTACTATCACCTGATACGTATAGCTAAAGTTAAAAAAATTGAAATACTTTTATAAATACTATTTAAAAAATAAATTTATGAACAAATATTGAATCCGTACACCTCACTCGTTTGGTAATATGTATAAAAATAATGTTAAATAGATTGTATTAATAATACTTGCATTTATTACACATATATTATTTGTTATGCATTGCTTGATTTGATGTATTAAAAACAATATGCATTATATAAAAATATCCTCCACAATTATGATGAAAGAAAAAATAAATAAAAATTATAAGAGATAATTATATTTTTAACCATGCTAAACATGTCATAGAGAGCTCATGTATAAATTATTTTTGCTTAGGACGAATAGTAATGAAAAGAAAAACGCGGATTTCCTTTTGAAAGGAAAGTAACCTGCTTGAAAATTTACTTGATGGTTTGGTGTTTGTTCAAAATATATTAGTATAGTAGTCCTTAGAAATAGGCTTGGGGCCCTTTTTTGTTATTAGAGTATTATACTCTCTATCCTTAATTACTTGTCAATTTTTGAGTTGACACATCTATTCAGAAAATGACGATTGACATAGTGAGCTTATCATTTTATCTCCATTAATTATGAAGTGGGTGGATTAAAATTTAAAATTTTCAAGAAGTTCTACCTTTTTTTCAAAGTAATTAATTGAGGGTATAATAGATAAAAATATTATTCTTTCTTGATTTGTCACAATAATGAGGGAGTAATAAGCATTTGTGAGGGAAAGATGAAATGAGTGTATAAAGTAAGTAATCTTGTTTATTTTAGAAATTAGATAATTGTAAAGATTATTAGAGATTGATTACAAATAAGTGGAGTGATGATTATTTAATACCCAAAAGGGGGTTAGGGCATGAAATCATATTTATATTTATATTACCATTAAAACAAGGGAAAACACACTCACACTTTCTCTTCCCCTGAACGGGGCGTCCTACTGAAAACGGCGTTTATCATAATTCCGTTAACTGACGTGGGTGGGTTTGTTCAAAAAGTAGTATGAAGCTTGAGCGATTGACCCTAATTCCGTCTACCGACTCCGACGGCCGTCTCAACGGCGCCGATGATTCCAACAAAGTTCCCAGGCTTCCTCGTTGGACTAGACAAGAAATTCTAGTATTGATACAGGGGAAAAAAGTTGCTGAAAATCGGATCCGTCGAGGACGAACTGGAGGTGTCGAATTGGGTTCGCCACAGGTTGAACCCAAGTGGGCTTCTGTTTCTTCTTACTGTAAAAGACATGGGGTTAACCGTGGACCAGTTCAATGCCGGAAGAGATGGAGTAATTTGGCTGGCGATTTTAAGAAGATTAAAGAGTGGGAGTCTCAGATAAAAGAAGAAACTGACTCCTTTTGGGTCATGAGGAATGATTTGAGAAGAGACAAAAAATTACCTGGATTTTTCGATAGGGAAGTCTATGATATTCTTGATCGTGGAAGTGGCGATGGCAATGGCGATGAAGAAGGAGGCTTGGTTTTGGCTCTGGGGTCACAAGTTTTGTTTGATAGTGGGAAAAGTGCTGCTGCATCAGGGGATGATGCCTTGTTTTCTGATTTTGAGCCTGATGAAACTCCTCATAAACCAATCAATGACCCTCCTATTCCTACTCCAATTTTAGGTACTTCTCAATTACGACTAACATATACATAGTTATAGAGTGTGATTAAATTAATATTGTATTAGTTGTGAATTCTTTGTGTTTTGTACTTGTATTAGTTTCATACACAAACAATTTTGTACTGCATATTTACTTTGTCACGGTTGAATTTGATTCTTGGTGGAAATTAGAGATTTGTGTACATGGGTGGGTGCTCAAAATAATAGAATTGATATACCTCTAATGGTGTTATCTTCAAGTTTAAAGCATTTCTTTTTACGAAGATGAGTACATCTTTTTATTCTCCTATTTTGAATAGCAATGGACTGCCCAATACGAATGCTCTCTTCTGTTACAATCCATTTTCCCAAGTTTATTTTCAGCTCCTATTCTTTAGCATAGCGGTCTTAGTCATTGAGAGACACTTTTAGCAGTTTTCAAACATCCTCTAGTTTGCTTTAAGCTCAGCATTATAGAACTCTCTAGTATTTGACGTACGTTTTCAGTGCACCTTTCATAAGTTTGAACTTCTTCCATTTTCTTTCCATATGACTACCATGTACTGTTGAGACCCATGTATCAGCCACAATGTGTTGGAACTCAATATGTCCTACCAAGTGATTCAGGAACTTGAATGGTTTAAGGACTTCTAGTCTGTACCTCCTCCATTGTGACACATAGCAAAGAATGGTCAGAAAAGTGAGGGTCCGTTAACATCTACTACTAGATTAAGCCATCTTTTCATACAGGCATGATTGACCAGTGCCCTGTCAAGTTTACTATCTATAGGTGAATTTGTCCATGCGAAGAATCTCCCTGTAGGCCTAAGTTCATTTAGGCTAGTTATTCACCATGTCTTCAAAATCCCTGATCTCTGCATCCATGACTGGGGTGCGCCTATCCTTCCCTCTGAGAATAGAGTTGAAGTCCCCCATTATGAGCTGTGAGTTTTGGACAATAGAGTTCAGGTTTTCAATTGCAGACCATAACTCCTTCCTATCCTCAATTGTATGAAGTCCATATGTGGCAGTAAAATTAATCAGATAGTCTCTGCTATGATTTTAAATAGAGCAGTGAATAAATGGGGCTAATATCCAAGATACTAACCTGAACCACCCCAGGATTCCAGAGTAGCCAGATTCTACCTGTCATTGGCACCACAATTTGAATGCCACATCCGTCCTGGCATTACCCTCATGGTTATTTGGCTAGCTTTCTGTTGAGTCACTCTATGTTCCACTACAGCAAGTCAGCAATAATATCAACATGCTCTTTTTTTATTACCCTAGGAAATTCCTTGTGCTTATGCAACTTATTAAACCCCCTAACTTGTTATTTTTATCAACGCTGCATAACTTAGGCAGAATTCAATACTGTATGTAGAGTAGTTATGGAGTGTGATTAAATTAATAATACAACATTTTGTATCTCAAAATATTGTATTAGTTGTGAATTTATTTTTCATATGTGAAAAACCGTACGACCCGGAACTCAGGTCCCAATATTTTTGTGTTTTGTACTAGTACTAGTTTCACTACAAACAATTTTGTACTGAATATTTACTTCGTCACGGTTGGAATTAGATTCTTGGTGGAAATGAAATTATTTATTATTAGATATCTTGTCTTTAAACATTTGTGTACTTGGGTGCTCAAAACAATAGAATTGCACTACAATGGTGATATTGTATACCTCTAATGGTTTTATATTCAAGTTTATAGCATTTCTTTTTCCGAAATATCTTTTTCTTGTTCTATTTCGAATAGCAATGGACTGCCCAATACTAGTTAAATTCAATTATAGCAGTACAACAATATACCAAGTAAAATTTCATAAGTGGGGTCTTGGGAGGGTGATGTGTATGCAACACCCCTACCTTGTGAAGCTAGAAAGGTTATTTATGATAGACCCTCAGTTAAAGCAAGGCATATCCAAATCAGTAAGAAAAGGAAATACAGTAGTGAAAAATCATATAGAAAATAATAGTATCAACAACAAATAGTACGATAAACGAAGCAAGAGTAATAATAGGTAAAATATAATATCGAAGAATAGGGTAATAAGAGAATGATAATAATACTACTAGAAAGAAAAACTTGACAACACTCGACTTAATTCTCGGCCTTCATATTCCACTATCTAGGGTTATGTCCTCAATAAGCTGCAAGTGTTTCATGTTTTTATCTAGTCATCTCTCCCTAATGTAAGCTACAAGTCCACCTTTAGCCTCCAAACATCTCCACAAAGCCCCCCTAGGAACTTTGTCATAAGATTTTTTTTCTAGGTCAATGAACATATATGATAGTCTCTCTTCCTTTCCCTATACTGCTACATCATAGTAGAATGTGCATGAATCCAATTCAGTTATATAGAAATAAACATTTAAATTAGGTAATAATATTCATTTTTCTTTCCTCTAGAAATTACTAAATTTTCTTCCTTTTCCTCTACCTCTTTGCTGTGGTGGAATTCAAATTGTTTTGAAACTTATTATTTAGGTTCTTTGTAAGTATTTCTGTTTCTCTTCTTCTTTTTTTCTCTCTTCTCTGTTAATACTTTTCGGAGGTGGCCAGCATAGCCCTTAATGCTGAGGAATACAAGTCACCTGTTTCAAAATAAATAAATAAAATTATTTGGTCTTCTTAATTATCTTGAACTTGTTATTTGGTTTTCTCCCTCTTTCTTTCTATCAATTATTTGGTTTTTTCCCTCTTCTTTGTGTCTCCTTTTCCTTTCCTCCAGTATGTACCTAGTTTTAATAATTAGGTCTGGGATTCGATCATCTTCTTGAAGTTGTTTTGAACTATTATCTTGATTTTGGATTGCAGAGCAACAACATCAACCACTCTCTCAAGTTTCTCCTACACAAGGTACGTCTATATAATGTTAATTCTGCACACCGAAAGGTTCCTTTCTTTTAGTTAATTCTATTTCTTTTCTTGTTTTGCCCTACAAATATGTGTATTTGGTTATATTTGGGTTTCAACTGAGATATGTGGCAGATAACAGAAAGTGAAAGAAGACATATATTCATCTGATTGCATCAGTTGTGGTGCTACTGTAATTTTTATGAAGTCACACTCTTGACAAAAGTGAAATATTTGAGGGTTGGATATATAGAAGAGTTATTGTAGGAGATTGGGCAATATGTGGTTGAAGTTTGAAGGAAAAAAAGGAGTATTTGAATTTTTTCCCAAATTTTCCCAATAATTTATGGACAAAAGGCTGGTCGTCATACTAGACAATTTGCCCAGCAACTTAACTTACTACTGCTAGTCCATAAAAATAGCAAGGAAGTTTTATTTGCATTTGGCTTTAAGCTGTACCCCAACAACCTAATATACATACATATATAGCAAATTCTGTATTTTGTCATTGGTTGCGCCATACACAGGAGGCCAAGAAAGCTCTACTTAAACTTGGCTTACTCTGCTGGCTTCCTAGTCATCCGTCATGGTTTTGTACGCCTAGGGATGACAATGGGGCGGGGTGTGGCAGATAGAGCTTAACCTACAAAATTTTAAGCTGCCTCGCTCCGCCCCGCATAACATTTTTTTTCATTTTCAACCCGCCCCGCCCCACTTGAACCCACCCACATAATTTTTTAAATAATTTCTTTTTATAGTTAAGTTTGATACTAAAACTAAAATTCATAAAAATAAATTCATTTTTCATTAAGTTGTATTAATTTAATAGATAATGACTTAAAATTTTATTTCTTAGAGGTCAATTGGGAAACACGTAAGAAATTATCTTAAAAAATAATGTTCTATCACTCTTAAAACATGTAAAGAGTTATAGCACAGGCCATAGATTTCTGATTGCCCTCATACAGTGCATTTATGTGGAGTACTTATCATTTTAGTCATCCACTTATTTTCCATGCCATATTTTGCTATGATGACCTCTTTCCAGAGCATGCTATCTTTATTTGCAAACTTCCACAACCACTTCATTATTAGACTCTGGTTTTGATTCTCAGGTTTCTTATGCCTAGGCCTCCTGTATTTTTACTCACAATCAGTCCCTTCCATTTAACAAGATGAAAGTTCTTCTTATCTTCACTGCCTTGCCATAAGAAATTCCTTCTGAAAGCATCAATGCTATTAGATACATTGGCAGGCATAGGAAAGACATACATCATATAAGAGGGTAATGCATCCATCACACTGATAATTAAAGTCAATCTTCGTCCCAAGGACAAGTACTGACTCTTCCAGTTGGTGAGTCTCTTTTCACATTTCTCTAGGACCCCATTCCATATGCATTTGGACTTGCTTTTAGCGCCCAAAGGCATACCTAGGTAACTAGTTGGAAGCTCCCCAACCTTGCCTTATAGTGTTCTGGCCAAAACTTTTGTATTAAGCACACTATTGATAGGATAGATGAAGCTTTTCCCCCAGTTTATGTGGCGACTAGAGACAGCTTCAAAAATGACAAACATAACCCTCAAAATCAGAAGTTGCTTTGTCTCTGCTTCAAATATACCAATGTGTCATCTGCATATTGTAGATTAGTTATCTCCAAACTAGAAAGTTTTGCTTGGAACCCCTTGATCCACCCCTTTCCCTTTGCTGTATTAATAAGGTTACTCATTCATTCCATAGCTAAGATGAATAAAAATGGGGAAAGAGGATCCCCCGGCTCAAGCCTCGCTAGGAAAAGAAAAAACTAGTGGGTACTCTATTCACAATTATAGAGAACCTGACAGTGCCAATACAATGCTTTATCCATCTTATCCACCTGGCCCCAAAACCCATTCTTTCCAGCATTTGGATGTGAAAGTCCCAGTTTAAGAAGTCATAAGCTTTCTGTATGTCCAGCTTGCATACAATACATGGCTTATTACTCTTCTGTCCGGTCTCTATACATTCATTGGCTATCAAAACGGCTTCCATAATTTGCCTGCTCTTGATAAAAGCCATTTGATGTCTATCCACAGGCTATTTATCACCCTCTTGACTCTCTCTGCTAGAAAATTTGCAACGATCTTGTATAACCCCCCAATAAGACTAATGAGCATGAAGTCTTTTTGTTCCTCAGCATCCACCTTCTTTGGTGACAAATGTTGCATTCAAGCTCTTCTCGAAAGTTTTGAATAGCTCCAACTAGATCTGAGTTGATGACATCCCAACATTGCTTGAAAAGTTCCATTAAATAATCATCTGGGCCAGGAGCTTTATCCCCAGCACATGCCTTAATGCTTTCTAGGATCTGTTGTGGTTCAAAAGGAGCCTTTAGCATGAACCTGTTCTCTACATTAATTTTGGGGCAGTTCACCATTTCTAATTGGGGTCTCCACCTCTCTGTTTCTGCATACAAGTTCTCATAAAAGTCCACTATTTCCTTTTTGATCTCCTCTGGATCCTCCTTCATTACCTCCCCCACTTTTAACCTGTCTATTGTATTTGCCCTTTTGTGTGCATTTGCAGTTTTGTGAAAAAATTGGTGTTTCTATCCCTTCCTTAAGCCATGTTACCCTGGACCTTTGTCTCCAAGCTATCTCCTCTTTCTTTGTAATTTCTTCAAATTCATTTATGAGTGTCATTCTGGATATTACTTCTTCTTCTTGCAACATTCTATGCTCCTGAATTTCCTCCAGATCTGCCAACTTTGCCAGCACAAGCTGTTTCTGAATTCCCAGATTCCCCTGAGTTGATTTACTCCACTCTTTTAGTTTAGTCTTCAATTCCCTCAACTTGGAAACCAGATTAAAGTCAGGGCAGTGCTAGGGAAAGACTCCCACCATGTCTTGATCTTCTACTTGAATCCTTCCGTTTGAAGCCACCAATTCTCAAATTTGAAGTAAGAATTGGAAGCCTTCCATTCACCACATTGTAGCTTGATAGGGGAGTGATCTGATGTAACCCTCTGTAAGATTCAAACATTCTTGAAGCAATTGTCCAGTTCTTCTGAGATTAGAAATCTATCTAATCTAGCTGCAATATCTTCTCTATCCCCATTTCTCCATGTATATTGACCCCCTTTCAATTCCAAGTATCTCAACTCCATATGCTCTATGAACTCAGAGAAGTCTGTCATTGCTTTATTGATTCTGAGGCATCTCTTCTTCTCTGATGGATATCTATTATCTAGTGGTGTTGAAGTCCCCACATTGGACCCACGGCCCGTGGCAGCACCTAGTGCACCCCAAGTATCCTCCCTTTCCACTCTGCCATTTGGTGCATAGACTCCTGTTAAGTGCCAATTTAGGTTTTGGCTCTTCCCCACACTTCTTTCTACACCCTCCCAGTTCCGTTTATCCCACATAATCACTACACCCCCTCTGGTTCCACTAGCCTCCAACTGCACAAAATCAGCCTTTCAAAATCTAAAAAGTACATTCCTGACTATTCCTTTCTTTCTACTACAATTTAACCCCCTCACATTCTAGGAAATAACTTTCAAATTCAT